>RAHM01000010.1:7562191-7800758 GCA_003713295.1 Parotia lawesii
CCCTTCCCTTCCCTTCCCTTCCCTTCCCTTCCCTTCCCTTCCCTTCCCTTCCCTTCCCTTCCCTTCCCTCTCCTTCTGTCTTCTCACATTTAAAACAGGAAATTTAGGCTGCAAGGATTCCGTCTCTCGCCTCCATACATGCCAGAATATGCTCACGTGTTGAGTTTGAGCTCTGCAAGACTGCCAAGTTTAACCTTGTCAGTGCTAACAGACAAAAATCTTATACTTGCCAGAATTCAGAACTTCATTCCAGAATGAAATTTCAGCGTTTTCATCAACAAGCACCCATCTAGCCGTAAAAATGATGAAATTCACARCAGAGATTTTGGATTTAAATAGATTTGTCCGAGGCTGGGTATTTTCCAGAAAACTAAAGGATTTTGGAAGGGAAGAGCATAGGATGTTAATGGAGCATGAACAGATAGGAAAAGAGGACTTCAGCAAAAGAGGTTCCTTCCCTAACCATATTAATGTACTTTATGTTTAAAATATTTTATTGCCTAGTTTCAGAGTTGATTAACTTGACAACATATGCATTCTCCAGGTAGACGAATAGATGGAACAGGGATTCAGCTTGTTCTCCAATGGTTTAGAATAGTGTAGCAAAACCCGCTCYGTCTTCCCAGAACTTTTTCTGATTCATGTTCTGCCATCTATCCTGGCATTCCATTCTTATTGCAACTGGGTAGAAAACAGAGGTTGAGAAATCCACATGCTACCAAGGGACGGTCTTGAACTTTTAATACAATGTGGAAACCACCCTGCCTCCCCCCCCCCACCCCCGCGCCCTGCCGCTCTTTCCTTCGTGTAGAAAAGAGGAATAAAAAATGACCTGAGTAAAAGCGCTGGAACATGTGACTTCCTCCACAAGAGTGAAACGTGTAATGACCAACTTGCTGTTTCCTTCAGAAAAAAAAAATGTCTGGCTAACATCAGCACAGAAGAAATTCACAACCAAAACAAAATGGCAGTTTCAAATAGTGCTTCAGTGCTTAGGACTGTGGTAAATTTTTTATTAGAGGTGTCTGTGCATCCCAAAAGCCAAAGCTGTTCCCAGTGATCTAGCTCTCGTATGTCTGCGGTGGCTCTCCAGTTGGCCAGGTGCAATGGAAAGACCAGTCACTCAGCAGCTCTGTACTCTGTTGCTGCTGCCATTTCAGACTTCTAAAATTTGTGTTAAAGGATGCCTTAATTTATTAATTTTTCTATACTGTGGTCATATATGAAGAAATGACATGCCCCTCAGTGACAGTCAGTTATCAACTCACTTTTCTGCCTTGGTAGATCGTGCTGTTTCATGAAGAATCTGAACCTGCTTTCCCATCTCAATAAAGAGTTCTCCTAGAAGATTGTTGGATTGAAGGATTCAACAACCACTGATGAAAATGTAACCTCTGTTAAGGAAACGTTCCTGCACCCAGCTTGAGTTGTTGTTATTTTATTGCACCGTGATTAAATTATTTTAAGTATTGAGATGTCTGAGACTCTGCTATGGGAAACCAAGGGTTAAACCACTAAGGAAAYCTTGTCTGACTCTGTGAGTGTGGTGAGGGTAAGGAGTCAAACAGGGTCCCTGTAGGTTCCCTGGAGCTGCCTGCCATGAAGGATTCTACYATCTTGTCTTCATCATTTTTGCTGACAATATGCACTCAATATTTCACACTGCAAAATACTTTCTAAAAGTCATCAGCTACTCTCAGCTTCTACAGAGTGTGATAAAACTTTTTGTCCCTTCAACACTCCAGCACCACCTCAAGGGGTCAGAACCTTTTTTCCAAAAATAAAAATGGTCCAGAAGTTCAGCTTTCTGCTATGGAGATGGAAGTACCACAGCTTTAGAATTATGGGCAATATTTCATTAGGAAAGAAATGCTGGGATTTGTTGTGGCTGTTGTTTGATTTTTTATCTTTCTTTTAAAAATTCCAAAGCCCTGCTGTGAGGCGTGTGAGATCCCGTGAGTAGAAGCTGTGCATGATGAGAAGTAGAAAGTTCCTTAAAAATCTGTCTGATAAGCTCTAAATTAAAATTGGGTTGTGTTCACTTAGAGGTTATCTGCAGAGATTCCACTACTGAACAGCAAGTTCTCAGGAAATTGTAAATATAAAAGCTAGGCATTTGTGATGACTTTAAGAATGTGTGCTGCCATGAAAGAGAATCATTCCATCTTCATGGAGTCATAGACTTTAAAGGCTAGAATTTACTTCCTGAAAGACACAAGCCAGAAAACTTCACCCAATACATTTTGTACGTGGTATTTCCTTTCTTTAAATGAACTTCCAGTAGTATTAAGTTGATAGGGTGATTAAAATATTTTCCATAGACAGTTTTAGGAAATGTCATTCTTTGAATGTACACAATTGGCCAAACTCCTCTCTGGTGGACCTGCACTGAATTAGAATTACAGATGCCACACAAGCCGCCCCAATGGTATGTGCTGGGCAAAAGGACACCAGCACAGTATGGTTTGTTAGTACCTTCACCCGGTGAACACAGGGCTTGCTGTGAAGAAGCATCAGCTCATAATGGGAGGAATCTGCCTTTTGTGTTAACCTTATCTTCCCTGTAATTGTGAAATTATCAGATTTACATCAAGGGCTTGGAAAGAAAACAAGGCAATAAACACAAATGAACCAACACCACATATCTGTGGCTCAGTGGTCAGCATATGAAATGGTTAACAGGTGAGGAAGACAGCATGTAATCCAGCAGGCTGAACCAGTAGAGTGAAAAGGAAGCAGGGCTGTTTGTCTTAAAATCTTATCTTTTCTTAGAAGATTCTCTGGCCCTTATTCTCTGAAGCAGGTTTTTTTTTCCCCTCAGATTAGTCTCTGTCAGTTTTCTAGTGTTTTCTTTTTCTCCTAGGCAGTTTACATTTTTCAAATTGTAGCATCTCAGTACAGTGTCACTTAGAATACATCCTCCCTTTGCTCTCTTACTGCTTTGCTTTAATTACCAGTCTCTCTGTAAAATGGGAAGGTCCTTTCCTCAACTCTCAACAAACTGAATTGGTACAGTCTGACACTCAGAATTTCCCAGGTTTTCAGCATATACAGCCTGTGATACAGGTGAGCAGATGCCTGCRGAAGGGTATGAATCTATGTCTTTTTCAAGACCTGATGTAAATCTCATCTAGACAGGATCCAGGAAGAAAAATGACACTGTACAATCACAAAAAGGCTGCACACTACACGTTATCAAATGCACTATCTGTGGGCCTGATGTTGTAGCCCCAAAATTCAATGTTTTACTTCCACCCTAGCGCAAGCAGAGCCACCTTCATTGCATGAGCTGGATTTCTTACTGCCTTGCCAGAGCCTGGCACAGCGTGATGCTGAGTCCCCTGGGTGCAGGCAGAGCTGAGCGACGAGCAGGCAGACAGGGAGGCTGCTCCATCCCAGTCAGTGCCTTTGCACATGCTCAGAGCACAAAAGTCRTCTCTCCCAGACATCTGTGCTCTCTGCTGGAAAAGGCTTATCAACTCTCCACTGTCCCAAGAAAAAGAGGAAAAAAGGGAAGAAGAGGGCCCTAATTAGCTAGATGTTTAGGTTAACTACCACATGAGCTGGGATGAAAGGTTTATGGCTTCTATGACTGGCTTTTTATGTAGGGAAAAGGGAGTCAAAGTATGCTGTGAGAAGTGGTTGTGAGCATCTCAAGGGGAAGGCACAAGAAAGATCATCATGCATCTTAATTTCCACGTTGTCTCAGAGAAAGATCAAATGTTATTCATTTTGAGTCAATAAACCTACAGGGAGGTGAATAAATGTTTCTTACTTTCTCTCTCCTTGTTCTCATTTCCTGTCCAAGAAAAGATGGATCAGCTGAGCCATAGTACCCCCAGCACAGACACTACAACATTCATCTTGGTGGGGATGAGATGCTTATGTTAAGGCAGAAAATATGCTGTTTATTTGGTTCAAACACAGACATATGACCTTCAGATGGCGACATCATGATTGGCTTTAACACAGCAACAGAAATGGTCAAACAGATGTAAAAAGTCCAGGAAAGTTCTTGTAATGGAGATCATTCCTTCAGTAGAGGTTTATTCACTGTCCACGTTTTGAAGCTGCAAAGTAGTTCAGTTTCAAAATGTTCCTGATAGCTGTAGGTGGGATGCCTTCCAACCAGTATCTGATTAAATGGCATGACACATTTTAAGAGAACTAAAGTCCACTGTAACACAGAAAGTAAAAAATCTTTGTTCTTTGTTAAAAAAGTAGTCAATTAAACGGATGTGTTCATTTCTATCTGACCCCCAAGAGTGCTAAGAGGTCTCCTTATGAATCAGAATATTTTCTAAAATCAGAAAAAAAATATTAGCCGTCTAAGAGAACCGGGAACTAGTAATGATTATAATTATCTTATAGTGCAATGCTTTCATGCTTTGCCAGTATACATTAAGTAGGATGTTCTGAAATGCAGCTCATCATTCTGAAATGGAACAGGAGAATGTGGCAGCAAAGAGCCTAAGCATGTTTAAGTCAACACCCATCTAGTCATGCAGATATCTATATAGTTGTACAATCACTGTATAGAGAAAGTATACATGCAAGTATAAAAAGGTTCAAGTGGAAAAAAAATGGGTGAAAGCTCAGCACCCATTATGAGCCTCATTTGTTTTAGTCACATGGAATTGGTGAACAGAAATAAGTGTACTTGACATTGTAATACTTTTTGTAAATAAATTTCCTAGGAACAGGAAGGTATATGGAGGATTTCAGAATTCTTACCTTTGCTTTTTACTGGATTCCCTCTCATGTCTACATGTCATGACTACATGTCAAATTCTCTGCTGTTGGCCTAGAAGCTGCTATTTCTTCCTGAAGGGAACTGGCCCTTTGCTGACAGATCTTGATCATCTTCATTTAAGCTCTCAGTTGCCAGTGTTTTGAAATTGAAACCTCAGCTTCAAATCATGTCAACTGTACCCTCCCTAACCTTAGTACTTAGCATTCAGGTTTTTTTTCTTTTTTTTTTCCTTCAGTTGAATGCAAAGAAAATGATGAACTTTTTTTTCTGTTCTGGCTACACTTTTTCTCAGGGTACATTCAGAGGTGAAGGACATCTGGAGGAGGTGAGCAGAACTCACTTCTGATTTCAGGCTCTGTGCAAACACAGGCAGGACATTGCAGTTTTGGCAACAGACAGTTTATAGCTGAAAGCATAAACAAAGCTTTCTTTATTAAGTGAAAATCAAGGGAAGCAACTGTGAGACCTAATATATCCTCATGTTTCATATGCATATCCTCAGAAACTGCACCTTAAATATAGGGCTGTTATATACAAATGTGTGTGTGTGAAGATGTATATACACACACATACATTTAGCCTAGTAGTTGTATGTCAGAAAGGGAGTCTGTAGCCAGCTGAAGTCCCAAGTGACAAGGACGATGGGACTAAGTGAAACATAAAAGTTATTGGGGCAGAAAGTGCTGCCCACAGTAATCTGAGGGAGCAGTCTCTCCCAAAAGACAGGCTGCCCTCTGTGTGCACCAAGAACTCCTGACAGCTCCTACCTTAAGGTCTACAACAAAGGGAGTGACAAAAGGCTTTGCTCGAGGTAACACTTTCACTCATCATCAGTGTTGTATGCCCATTCAAAATACCTGGCTTCCAGGCAGGCTGGATGTTTAAAGCTTTTCTTGGCACTCTTGATATTAATTTTTATTAACTGCCAAAATGCAATAGTGTCATTTCCTTACATGAAGTCAGGTGTAGCACAGTCTCAGAAGTGTGAAAGGACCATGCAGGTGGCAGCCCTGGCCACAGATTCTGCTTCATGGTTCCTATTGTCCACTAGACAGTGACAGTAATGTCTGCCCATCCCTACTGAGTACAGCCTGACAGCTGCGAGGTGTCAAAGAAAATAACATGTTTTCTATCTGCTATCCTAAAGCAGCCCTACTGTAGCTATGAGATGTCTCACAGTAAGAGGAAAAATTACAGCATTGATGACTTAAAAACCAGGAAGCTATTTACACCTGAGCATTTTAAGTAGCCCATTGCTGTCTTTATAGACCACCAAATAATTTTGCATGGCATAATACAGAGGAAATGTAGCTGGGGTCTGGCTGATTTCATTTCCATTAAAACTGCCAGTGTGTGACATGTTTCTTTGGATTAGAGAGTTTCTCTTTATTGGACAAGGAGTGTTCTCAGCTGAGGTGCAGCAGCAGCACTACCATAATCACAAATTATGGACCTGGAGTCCTTGAATTCTTATTAGGTTTGACACTGGCTGCACAATCTCTAACTAGAACCTCTATTCCTGTCAGAAATTTATGCCTTTGCTCTGCAATAAAGTGAGGGCAGAGGCTTCAAATAATTAACTGAAAACAGAACTGTAACTAATCTGTTTGTCTAATTTTTACCAGATGTTCTAAGGTAATCTTGCAGAAGGAATCAAATGAAATCAGCACAAGCACCACTGCTTCAGTGAACTTTGGGGACTGCAGAGCAGAGAGGTATGTGTTCAGAGACTGGAAAAAAAGGGTTGTAGATTGCAAACCTTTTTCCCTGTTATGATCAGGGCAGTGAAATGACACTACCTAGTTTTTCCCACATTGTTCACTTTTCACTTACCTTGCTAGGCAATCTTACAATATGAGAGATCAGACCACGTGTTCCATGCTGTGCAGGGCAATTTGTTGGATGTATGAAGTACAATTGCACATTTCAGGTTATGAAATTATGTATGCAACAAAATATCATAGTCCACTGCACTGAGAACCAAGGGAATGCTGCAGGGTCACAGGTAGTGTCACTGACAGGTCAAAGAATCCAATTCACCACAACTTGTATTGAGTTCTTCATCTCCTATAAATCATACGGAAAATCTTCCCAAATTAAAATCTCCAGGACATAATTTTTTTTTAAAGCAAAAGAAGCCTAGCAGAGAGAATAGTTAATTGTCATACTTTTATTCTGAAAAAGGTTTCTACTCCCCAGACGCTTTGCAAAGAATGTTAAATGCCTCACCCTAATGCTGTATTTGAACAAAATGTTCTGATTGCCTGTTGCTCTTCAATATCAAATCAACACAATCATTTTCAGTTTCTGTGTCCTCTCCTTTACCTTTTAGTCTTCTAGAAGTTTGTTGTCAAACTTCATATTCCCTCATGTCCTGCCATAAACAGGCCATACCTGTTGATGTAGAATTGGAACAGAAAACAGACTACAAAATGTCTGGTTGATAGACAGGGTGGGTGTTCTGGAGTCTGCAGAATCAACTCCTGCAAACTGGTTATGCTGGACAAGGGATTTTATTTCATACCAGCTATCAAAGCTGAAATATTAATAAGTCCTTACTAATCAAGCATACTTATTTGTTCAGAGTTTCTTAATTATTCTGAAATAAAAAAATATGTATGAGCAGTCAGTTCAGATCCATATTCCAAATCACCTTACATATAAAGGCAATTTGGATTTTTAAAAGTTTTTGCTTTTGCTTTTCTTGTTCATATTATCACTTACACATCTTTATGCCACCTTGCTAGCATAAAATATTTCTGACAGAGATGTACCAAACAATGGTTATAAATACATCTAAAGACAGAAGATAATTTCTTTACAAAAGATGCAAAATGAGATTCATCTGTAAAAGGATTTGATTGATCTACCACTAAATTGATAGAATGCTATTAAAGACTTGCATCTATTTGATCTGATGCAGTAACATCCTTTTCCTCAACTTCACTCACACAAATTCCAATATTCTATAATTGAGTACTTTTTTCCAGGTGGCCAGTAACAATTAAAACAAAATAGTGCAAATTAAAGTACAAGTATGTAATTTTTGTTGCACAAAATTCCCTGTTTCTCATGTGAGAAAACCTGACCTGAAGCATGGTGTTTTATTTGCATAGTTAGGCAATTCTGGGGCTAAACAAAAAATACAATTGAAAATAAAATTTTGCTGTGGAATAATATTTGAAAGACAAATTAATAGGCAATTTTAGCAGTAGGAGAGAAAGAAAACAAGGTTGTTAAGTGTGTTGAAACTTGACAGGGTAACAAGCAGTTTTAGTTAGAAAACTCTGACGCCCTTATTTTCAATATACAATTTAACAAGTACAGGTTTTGAAGTATCTTTCACTTTCATTTAAAACCAGCCTACACTACGTTAGAGTGGGACAAGAAAAAGGGCCAAAACCAAAGTTCTTTTTGTTGACTGACACGAAATTCCCCAGGTTATATTTTTCTTGAAAACTTGAATTGTCTGTTTGACTAGGGAATTGCTAGTTACCCACCTTAACTGCACAAAATGAATACACAGTGCTGTGCATTATATAGTGTTTTCCACAATACAGTATCTTTTCAGTAGTTCCATGAATTTCTGGAGGCACTGAAGACACTTTGGATGTATTCACTTGGTTTTCTATGTGGATTATTGTGTCTGTGATACGAATATTATATATGTAGTATACTGGTGCAATAGAATTAGTGAATAGCCTCTTTTCCCACTGGAAATGTAACTAAATTAGAAAGAGTCGTGCCTGGCTTTTGCATCAGATGTAAGAAAACAAATCAGCAATTTTCTGTCAGGAACATCAACACAAAAGAGTAACTTTGTCACTACAGAGTGGCAATTGTTGTATATTTTATTTACAGATAATGTATCTATTTAGAGTAGGAGCTTTTGTTTGTGTGAGAATTACAAAGACCCTCTTCCAGAGCAATTTCAGGCTTTATTTTGGCCTTGGAACTTGTTGCCTTCCCCATAGTTTTTCTGCTTCGTGTTATGTGTAACAATGGATCAGCTAAAAATCTTAACTCAAAAGGATTAATGTATGACGATTATGAGTGGTGCAAAAAGTTGATCGAGCACTTTTTTTTACCTGCATCATTATACAGATGAAAAGAAGTGATGTTTCTTTTTGCCTGTGGATCTGCTGCATACAACATTTGGGTTCACATTAACTATATTATAACCTGAGACAAAAGCAATTCTTCTTTAAGTGATTTTTCCCTAGCTGTCATTTTTTTTAATTACACAAGCATGTTGCTTTTATATCAGATACAAATAGAATAAATAAAAAAAAAAATTGGACTGCAGGCACCACTTGGTCAGCCTGAACTGCAATAACTTGATTTTTTCAGCTGTGGACTAATTTTATTGCCGGTAACAACATTAGTGATTATTCATGCTAAGATAAGAGCAATAAAAATCTAATGATCCACAATGAATGATTGACAAAAAAGATCACAAAGGAATTTTCCTCTTGCTTACTTATATTTTACATTACATAAATGGGCAGATACACTATAGGATTTTGGAAGCYGTTTCTGAAATACTGAGTATGATTTATTGCCAGAGGCAAGATGCCAGACTGGATGCATCAGGCATCCTGTCTGCTAAGAAATGCTTCAATTTCTTTCAAGAGACTGTCCATATGTGCCTTCACACCATAAGCATATGTCTGCTTCTCTGAGTTGAGGATTTCTCCATTTTAGCGGTRTCCATAGGGTCACTATCATGTCCTGTCTCCTACTTGACATAAAATGTCTGAGACTGCCCCTGCTTGCTCAGGAGTAATTTGTGGATGAGTTCTGAAGAGTCACCTTAGCAATGTAGACTTCCCTTGCAATCTAATTTCTTCCTTTTGTGATTTGTTTTTCCTGTTTTCTTTTCAGAATGCATTTGAGTTCTTATATATTGAATTTACCTTGCCTCCTTTCTCTACCCACCTGCAGGCAGAAGTTTTCTTTAATTTTATTCTTACCAACTGTATTGCAGCTTGTTTACAGTTATGTCTTCCCTGAAGCCAGTTATGGTCCTTTTTCCAATGGACATACAGCTGGGTTTCAAAAAGGTTGGGCAAATGTGTGTATCTGTGATTTCTCCACATCTCTAACAAGATGGTTCTAACTGTATGTTCCATTCTTCTTCTAAAATGGAAGTCCTACAGCCTGCCACATCTAGACAAAACATCCCATAAGACACATTTCGTCTATCACTGGGATTCCCCTTTAAAAAAAAAAAAAAGCAGCATGAAAACAAACATTGTATGTATGTGTGTGTGTGTGTGTGTGTGTGGAGATGCCTGTGATGATTCTCTGATTCCATTTCTTCAGGCTGTTCCTATCTATTTCTGGGGTTTCAAACTTTTGTCTTTAAATTGAAAAAATAAAGTATCCAAAGACAGTGTGGATCTGACTCAAAAATGTGGTGGTTTGACACTGGCTAAGTGCCAGGCACYCACAAAAAAACCATCTACTTCTTTTCCTCTGCTGTAGCTGAGCAAAGGAGGGGAAATTCAAAACTTCATTTTCATGGGTTGAGATATGGGTTATTGAAAAAAAAAAAACACTTTAAGGCAAAACAGGTTCAAAATTTAAACACTATAAAGAAGATTTATTATTAACAGAATTAAAAGTAAAAAGGGTAATGAGAACCAAAGCAAACCTTCAGAACACCTTTCTTTCCCAGTCCCTCCCTCTTTCCAATGACAGCTCAAGGAAATAAAACATGGAGTTTTGGTCAGTATTTCACTTCTTAAAAATCTTTCTTCAGTAGGCTTAAGGAAAAGAGTTTCTTCTGCTGTGCTGTGGGATCTTTCCCACAGGAGATAGTTCTCTGCAAACTKTTCCAGCATGGTTTTAACTTCCACAAGCAGCAGTCCCGCACAAACCTGCTGCAACATGAGTCCCTCCCATGGGCCAAGCAGTCTTCCCACAACTGCCTAGAGTGGGTCATTTTAGTTCCTGGGGTTTAGTCTTTTTAGGATGAGCTGTTCTAGTTTGGAAGCGAAGGCTCTCTTCCTCTGTCTCTAAAAGCAAGGGTAATCTCTCTCTGTCCAGGTTCCTCACTAGATTACAGCTTTTCAGCATCCACGCGCTCTAGYGTGAACACTCTTCTTCACAGGCTGCGCGTGAATCTCTGCACCCCCCACRCACCTCATGAATTATAGGGAAGCAGTTTGTTGTATTCTAGTCCTCACCACGGCTTGCAGGAGAATCTCAGCTCTGGCGCTTGGAGCACCTCCTCCCTCTCCTTTTATTTTCACTGACTTCGGTGCCGCCATGTTGGTTCTCCTCATGTGTCCTCACTTTTCCTTTTCCTCTGACTTGGAAGAAAGTTCGTGTCTGTAAGTTGCAGTTGAGAGGTTGATCTTGTCYGGGCTCTGCATTGGGGGAATTGCTCGCCATGTCTCTTGCTGCTGGCCATGTGGTCCTCACCGGCACTGCACGGGTGGCTCTGGCCCCTGGCGGCCCCCGCCAGGATGGGTCCCGGCAGCCGCCTTGCCGCCCCTCGGGAGAAGTAAGAGAGCTTCCCCTGCTTTTTCCTTTCTTAAATATGTCATCACAGGGGCATTACCAGCTTGTCTAATTGGGCTAGTAACCTGCCCATCGTCAGAGCCTTCAGCGATTGGCTCTGTATCAGACATAGAAGTTTTGAGTAGCTTTTCTCCCAACCCCACCAAAAACCAGGCTGCGTTAAACCAGTACAAAAATGGAGAATGGGGTCCCATTTATGCTTCTCAGAGTTCTTACTCTGCAAGATGAAGGAAGAAGCGGCACTTTAGTCAATGTTACTGCCACTTCTGAAAGCAAGGGACAAAGGTGGCAAGGTTGTGCCTCAGTATCCTATTGAATCCTAATTGCAAATACAGCTGCTATGTTTCTGTAACATTTGCATATGTTGTGTATGTATTCATGTCCAGGAAATGAGTTCCAGCATTTGTGTTATGTTATGTTCATCTAGAAATTACACAATCCTACTTTTCTTCCCAGATTATTATTTTTTGTGTTAAAAAAGGGACATGTCAAGGGAAGCCTAGACATATGGTAACCTTAGGTATCAGAGACACTGTATTCCAGTGAGACCAAGATTGGCTATTGTGTAGATTTTTTTTTCACTCCTAGTGTAAAACTAATATTATTTTTTAGCTGCTTAATAATAATTAATAATCTAGAATTTTTGTCTATAACCCACCCTTATTTCTAGTTTTCTTTTCTTTCTAGTTAAATCCCTAAGCAATGCATTTTGAATAATACATAAGCCAAATTGCATGAGTATCCATGAATATTTAGCTGCAATCCCTAGATGCATAAATTGGTTAAGTGTTGTGTTTTGGTTTTTTTAATCACAGCCAATCTCAAAGGTGAAATGACCTCTAATTTGTAACAATTCATTATGGGTGTTAAGGAGGAATGCTTGTGTGATTTAAGTAAATTAGTGAGAACTGGAAATCTCTAGGCAATCATCATTTTCCTTTGGCCTTCCAAAATGCATTATACAAGGATGCTTTCCAAAAATTCATTATGGTTTTAATCCAGTCATCCCAGAGCTGCAAATTTCTTTGATAAATTCTTGATTGCATTAACTGGCAAAGCAGAGTCATTCTTCATGCAGTCGTAGAAATCATTTTCACAGTCAGAACACACTGTCAATTCACATTAAATGTGAATCTATAGGAACAGGATCCTGGGCAAATGTTACTGTGATGTGACTTTCTTTTTAAACCCGGACAGAGAAAGAAACAGTTCAAAATACTGCYTCTTCATATGTTTATATAGTAATCTAGTGTTCAGGTCACTTTCCCATGGAATTGAAAAATCCATGTTAAATTCTCTCTTCTGCATTTGAGAATTTACATCTTCTATAGTCTAGGTGACTACGAAAGCTACTAGAGTATATTCTGGCTTGATACCAGAATATAAAGGTATTTGCAAGTTCTTATACTGCACAGAAAATAATTCTGAAGTAATTAGGGCAGGAGTAAAGAGCACAAGTTGAAGCAGGACACTCTAGTTGAATAATTAGAAGAACTTGCTTGGAAGAAAGAAAAATCTCATCTCCCATCTCCATTAAAGCCAAGGTGAGGTGTCCTAAGGGCTGTTTAATATGAGCTACATAAAGTATTTTGAGCAAAGACTGATTTATAGAATACTCCTATCTGAACTTCCACTCGTTTATAAAAGGAAGTTACCACAGATAGCAAGCATTTTTTTAGAGGAGCTGGCCCAGTGCCATTTTTCCCAGTTCACACAGCATACTCTGAAACACAGTACAGGAAACCAGCGCACTACTGCATGGCTCAGTAGTCCACTCAGATGAGCCTAAAAAGTAACTAAACTTGGCTTATTGAAATATTAATTCAAGGCAACTACCAAAAGATAGTGAAAGGAGTTTTCTGAGTCTCCCTCTGTGACCAACAGCTGGAGACAGGTTCCCCCACAGCATTCCACGCCAAGACATTAACTTCAGTGTTCCTCTCACGAGGAGCTTATCTGCTTATGTAGGCTACAGGGCAACACCAGCTTTCTTTGGCTAAAATTTTCTTTTAATACTGTCCCTCAACACCCTAGTCCTTTTTTTGGATTTAGTCTCTGCACAGTTTTGCAGGGTTACTGGTGCAAAAAGGTTCTTCCTCCCGGAGGAAGATTATCGCAAAGTATGGAAGTAGAAACCTTTTACTCAGACCACTTTTAGACCACTCATTCAGGTCGTTATATCTCTCACCAGGCCAGTTTCTAACATGCCTTTGCTTAGTGAACATACTGCAGCTGCATGTGTAGATCTGTCATTTGCAAGCTGATTAGAAAGAGGTCTGGGGTAAGCAAAGCATGTCCCACTGAAAATAAAGATATTTTTTCCTGCACCACCCACACATTTGGAATGGGGATATAGGTTGTTTTCTTATTTCACTCTCAGTCCAAAAAAAGTTAAGACACTTGATTACAAGATACTGTATGTAACTGGGGAAATTAATCTAAACCAGAGAACTCTGATATGGCCAAGAAGAATGGAAACAGTTAAGCTAATTGTATTAAAAGAGTGCACTTATTTCGTAGTGTTGTTTCTCAAACTGTGAGGAGTGCCTTTCTCAGTGAAGTGGATGAAAATACAAATGAGGCATGTGCTGTGATGAGGTACAAAGCAGATGCTAACTGGTTGTGAGTGAAGCGCAGGATAAATTAGTTGTGATGCACTGTTTGGTAGTGTTTAAATTCAGGTGAAGCTGAGGTTTTTTTCTTTCCACCATGGTCCTGCACAATAGAATTATATTCAGTAACTGTATAAGCATATTATTTTTCATTATGCCAAAATGTAATAGCTTTTGGAAGGGGTTTTATATTGCCTAGTGTCATTTGTCCAGAGTCCAAGAAATTTTCTTCTTGGGACTATGCAATGATTTCTTAAAAAAATCCCCCAAAGTTAAGTCTATTGTTAACATACTATGTTAAGTGTACCCCGTTTTCTCTAAAGCTGTAAGCTATGATCACCTCCAGCTCAGTTTAAGATACAGGTAGGAAACTGCTTTGAAATACTGTGTATTGCAGGCACAAGGGAACAAGCTATGCATGAACCTTCATTTGCAGAAATCAAATTATTTTGTCCTTTGTGATAAATAAGAGGAGAAAGAGGCAAAATTATAAACTCAAAAATAATAACACTGATATAATACCAAGTGTAAACTCAAAAAACTTGAATCTAAGCATAAGATTTGGGGTTTGTCTCATGCTGATCTGTTTGAAATGTTCTTTAATAGATGGCTTGAATCTAAGTAATCACGCTAAAAAACTGGACTGGCGGCCCAGACTTTGAATTGTTGAGCTTGGAAGCACATAGAGCTTTAGTTCTGATTTTGTTCTAAAGTTCATATCTAGATCAAAACACACAATTTGGGGCAAGATGATGATTTCCTGTCCTAAAAGTTTTACATGAACTAAAGTAGCAGAAATGAATCTTCAAATGTAGTATATCTGCATCCTACACTTCTCAGTTATATTCCTGCTCCAACAGAAAGAGATGTTTTGTCTCCTTTCAACCTTCATTTAAAGGTACAACTTGCCATATTGCTCCATCACATTTCATGGCATCAATGGTAACCTTGGGAGTAGTGCAGTACAAGAGTCAGTTTCTCTGCATTGATATGCATTAGAAGTTATCTGCATTTTCACGCGTGCAAAGCAAGTTTCCTTCTGAAAAACTAAATCCCTTGTATGACCTARCTAGTAACAGTTCCCAAAAGGAAAAAAAAGGTGAAAAAGCCAAGCTAAGGAATACGGACAAATACAGAATAAGAGCGTGTCTTGAGAATGTTATCCAAGTAGTGATAACTCTTTACTCTTGTTCACGTGCAAATGTGGAATATCAAGTATTGTTCTCTATTACTGCTTTGAAATTTCTAGAAAATGCTGCAGTATTTGCATGGCTTTTAAAATTTGATTTATAGCATTTATGAACTGTGGATACCTGCTTTTTTTCAAAGAGTGAGATCACTTAATGGAAGAAAAACAACATTAAAACTGCCTTAGTGGGTGATGTTCTTTACTTGTACAAAAAAAACTCTTGAGACCAAAACAGCTCAGTGACCCTTAGTCCTGGAAAAATTCAGAACTACAGGAGTTTGTATTTCTTCTTCAGTGCTAAATGGCAGGTATTTGAAATTTCCTCAAAGGGGAATCTCTTTGTTTCCGAAAGCTGAGTTCTGCCTCCTCGCACCATACTGCTGTGCAATTTACCGAGTAGCTTCATTCAAGCCAAGGTGAGGTTTCACATTACAGATGAGCTGACAGGTTGTGCGACCAAACCGGCAATCTCTCCAAACCAAGGCCTTTGGCTGTGTGCCYGCCCGTCCCTCGCACCAGCTCTGCTCCCAGCTGGCCACACGGTGAGCTGATCCACGAAGCACAGTCAGCAGAAAATGATCCCACCCCTTTTCTTCTTTTTTTTTTTCTTAGCTCAATTAGGTTTAACCCTAGAAAACGGTTCGTCTCTTAATGCCAGGGAGGCAGAGTAGAAGGAATGGAGAAGAAGCAGAATGGGGGGAGGCAGGGTGGGTACCTCTTAGAAGAGTACAAGTAAAATTCCACTCTGAAAAGCAGAATAAGGAACTGCTCACAGTAATGTAAAACACGGCCTCTGACTTGTTTTGTTAATCTTAATGAAATAGGTTCAATAGTGAGCTCTTCACTGGGGCTAAAAACAGGAATCCATACACTCTGAAGGGATGCACACATGGGCACAGGGCTGTCACACTSTTTGTGTTGAGGGACCCCACATGAAGAACTGCAAAGTGGTTTCTTTTTGCARGTATAGTTAGTGAAACTCTCTAGCCGTGCTGTGTTTGTGTTGTCAGCTTAAGACAGCCGGACCACGATTTGGGGTACACTGGCTGTGTGCCTGCCCTCCACCAAGGCAGAGGGCTGGAGAGGGAGACTGCAATGCCTGGCAATTCCCACAGACAGCAGTTGCCTTATCGAATAGCAAATGGCAGTCTGCTGTTAAAATACTCCCTCTTTCACTTAATAACCACTCCCTGTATATCAGAGATGTTTTCACTATTTAGTAGCTAAAATATCCCAAGATATAATAACATTCTTATTCTCAGCTATTTAAAGAGTTTATTTCTTCTGTTTTCAGTAGAAAGGAAGAGTTTGCTTCCTTTTTTACTAAGCACTGCCATTTGAAAGAATGAACACTGCTGAATATCACTGCATGGTACTGTCGGATTTAGTATGCCCACATTATACTTCTTGTTATTCTTTTTATTATTCTCCTCGATGTTGCTGCAGCACTTAAAACTCCCAGTAAAAGTGATATTCAWCTATTCTGACTGCTGTACAAACAAGACAGTCCCTGTTCATAAGGAATTCTTCTGTAATTTCTTCTGTCTCTGAGTGTTACAATTTATTCACATGCCTACCGAGTTTCAAGTCAGTGACACTTCTAGTCTTCTATTAATATCTCAAGTCTTGCTTGAATATTTATTGAGTTGCTTTTAATTCTCTGTGCAGAAGTTGCTTTTTGCAAATATTAAAGGTATTCATGTGTTAATATAAATTTCTATTATGTGTAATGTCCACACTCTCTTTGGGGAAATGACCAGGATGCAGTAGTTAGAAAATAGAAATACTGTGGGATCAGAAAAAAGGCTTGTTTTGCAACATTTCTGGTGCCTGATGCAGACAAATCAGGAAGCACAGATTTTTCTAAAGAAAGCATGCTGTTGTTAGGCAATCTTCTGCTTCGTTTCTGAAACATGTATCTACTCACTAACCCACAATTCTCACTAGAGAACAGATGAGAAAAGAAAGATGTTTTCCTTAATTGTTTTCTGACTGTGAAAAAGCACAGACAGACTCATAAAACCAGAGAAAAGACCAGAGAGAGGATAAGTGACAAAGCAATTCAAATATGTTTTCATAAGATGTCCATATATGATAATAATGAGATGTCGTTAATGACCATAACATATATTTTCTAGGCACAGCATTCTCTGGTAGTTTGCAGCTTCTTCTTGGCTTTGTTGTATTTTGAGAAATCTTCTGTGTCTAACACATAGATGGAAGTCAGTGGGTTCCTATGTAGATTTTAAAGTACTTTTTATAGCAGCATTTTAAGAACTACAGAAMTCTGTGATTTCCTGTCTATTAACTTTCTTCACAGCATCAAAATATTTATAGTATATATTTTAAAGGGTGTAATATCCATCCAATAAAGACTAAAATTTCTTTCAAAGTATACTTGTAGTAATAATTTTTTACACATTTTCAGAAATGTGTAAATCAGTCTAAAAGAATTATTGTTTGTATAACTGCTACTCCTCCCCACTATATTCTGTTAAGGTTTTGTCATCAGTGTTAGTAATATTTGTTTTCAGGAATGCCACAGAAACCACAACCTTCAATTGCATTTGCTTACAGACATGTAAAGGAAACACATGTAAAACCAGTTAATAAAATTATAACGTTCACAGTTCCCTGAAAGTTAGTTCCTGCAGTTTCTCAGTTCAAGAGCCTAGGCTGGCCAAAACAAGGACCACAAATCAAGCTGCTCACTTCTCCCTCTGAAGAAAGTCACTTGAAAATGTCATAGAACAAGCAGGACATTTTTACGGAGTAATTATCTTCATCCTCCCTCCCCATTTCTTTCTTATTCAATGTATAATTTCTCTCCAGGCACTTGGATTCAAAGCTCTTTGGTATCAAAAGACCTCTAGTTGACTTAGCAGAGCTCTGAATGGGCCTGGGCTGCTGTAAGGTGGGAGCTAATAAAAACTGTGGTTTGTTCTCCCCYGGTGCCCTCTCAATAAGGTTTGCCAAGCTGCATAAAAAGCAGCAGCTTTATTTTTCTGTGCAGGGAAACGAGGCTGTGCAGAGTGCCACTACCAGAATTATCTACCAAAGTTCAGGGCAGGCTGGCCAGCACTGAGACAGGATTTACCTCCTAGTGTGCGATGAGAGATGAGAATTCAATGCTTTGCTTTTTCTGCTTTCCTTGTGTTAAAAAAAAAAAAAAAAAAAAAAAAAAAAAAAAAAGTAAGTTCAAGGCTTTTCACTGAATGAATTGTATTGTGAGTGTGTTGAGGGATGAGGGGGGAGGTGAACTAGTCATAAGTACATTCAGTTTTACCTCCTTGAAGTAAGAAAGGAGTACTGAGAAGGAATACTGAGCACTAGCTTCTCATATTAAAATACTAGATTACTTTTCAGTAAAAAGATCATAGTTCAGACAAATTGAAACAAAATTTTAGCATATATTTGTTCTTTAAAGTCCTAAAGAATGCATATTCCATCTTTGGAGCATGTTTAAAATAATTTATTTCCTCGAGATGGTACAGCTACTCCCTAAAGAAGAACACTAATTTATTATACTCAGATATTTTCACACATGAAGAAGACCAAGAGAACACCCTGGGTGGGAAGTGTGCATTTTAAAATGGTTTTCAAAGGAAAAGAATTTTTTTTTACGTCATACTAGAAAATTGTCATTTCCTTGTTATAATTGCAAATGCAGTTCCTTTCATTCATGCAGAAAGTCCAAAAGGGGTCAATTATTTTCTGTGGCTCTGGTGAGTGTCTCTAAATAAAAGCTGGTATAAATCCGCGCTCTTTAAGCATTAATAGAACCAGTCACCAAATATCTGTGTATTAGAATTGTGCAACAGCACCTGAAACAAAGTGCACACACGACAGATCTGTGCTACCACCACAGAGGGCACAAGAACCACAGGACTCAGGTGAGTGACGACTCTGCAGTCAAGGAGTGATATGTTGCAGATGAGAAGTTGAGGGCAACCTACATTTGCCTCTGCCAGGCATTTCCTTCAGTGTTTTGACATACCTGTTAATGTGCCCACTGTTCAGTCACTTTTAATTGAGATGCATTGCCTTGGCACCTCAGGCATGCCAGAAATGAATGTGCACACATGCATTGCGTGTGTAAAGCAAATCTGATATGCCCAGGCTGGACTGGGCCAATCTGACGGAGATAAGATGGGAACAACACATGTGATGCTTTGCAGAAGCATTGGAATCTCATGTGGGTTCTGTGCAGTCAACCAGGGCACATCTCATGCTTTCCCTGCTCCTCTTGAGGAGCCCTGTCCCTTGCCCCCACACTGGCAGCAGGACTGCAGTGGATGCACATGGCATTTCCCACTTGTATGGAATCTTCTGCTGACCTGGACCTACCAAAGTCATGGACAAATGTTTGGGAACAACAACTGCCATCCAGGCAACATTCTGTAATGGACAGGGAGGACATGGCTGGGGAAACTCTGGTTATGGAAATAATCTTAACCTTAGAGGAATACATCAGAGAGAACAACGGCATCTTGCACCAGCAGGAAGAACCCAAGACAGGTAGAAGCAAGCAGCCTGGAAATCAGGCACGTGCTGTCAACAGAAATTCTTACTGCAGTTAAAGTTAAGAAAATAACTTCTGAATTTTTCTGCGCATTTTCGGACAAAGAATATATAAGTTGGGGTTTTTATTTCTTTCCTAGCAAAGAATTTATATTTTAAAATTCCCCCATGACTACTAAATTATTGGCATGTCAAGCTTTGAAAGAGGTGTTCCCCATCCCATGAAGCTTTTTATTTTTTTTAAATTGAAAGAAAAATAAACTTTCCAAAATACATCTGTATGTAATATTCTTGATAAAGAGTAACTGAGAGAAAGCATCTGTTACATTCTTCTGAATCCAGGACAAAAGTTMCTCCAGTTATACTTGCTTGTTTTCTTATCTTTCAGAATAAAAGAAATTTTTCCTTCTGCCCACTATCAGCACACAAAATAATATTTATACTTGAAAGTGTGATCACAGGAAATGTTACTCAAGGATAAACACTGTTTCATGGGTAAGAGAAATTAGGGAGTTCTGTTTCTATCAGAGATACAGAAAAGCCATCTGTATTTAGGCTATACTATCTGTAAGCTAGTGTCACTGCTTTACAGTTCTGGGGCCTGTGCGGTTGATTTTTTTCCTGATAAGGTTTCCATCACATTCTTCTTTTTCCCAAGGCAGTGGGAAAATCTTCCATGTGTTTTTGTACTGACTAATAAAAATATTGAAAAAACTCTTAACAAGAAATAATAAAAAATGGGGATGACACTGGGCACAAGTGCTAATGCCTTTTCTCAGCTGATTCAAGAGATCTACTCTCATTTCTGCTACATTTTTCATATCCTCACAGAATGGTTGAGGCTGGGAGAGACCAAAGTCAGGAAATCCAGAAGGACATATAGTAAAAGTGTAAGCTTGTTCCTGGTCTGGCCAAGCACATATTAATAAATTCTCACCTGCAAGGAGAGTCATCTCCTGCCTTATTCACTGCCTGAAAATCTTCCTTGGACAACAAGTAAGAATCAGCCAGCCTTCTTCTGGAGAAATAATTTTGGTTATAAGTAAGCCAGAGAAGAAGGTCAGCCCCTATTTGTGCTTCTTCTTTTCTTTTTCTCCACTTACTTGCAGTGAACATCAAATGAGAACAACTAAATAGCATTTATTTTAAATTACAGGGCAGCTTATAGTCACTTACGAATTTTTCTTAAAATATTAGGAAAATAATAGTTATGCTTATCATTATTACTGTTATCTCCATTCAATCCCAGGGACTGCAAACATGCATTGTGAGCAAATAGAAAGTAATTATGTGAAGGCAGGTGCACTATTCGAGGGGAGACCAACATGGTAGACAGGTGGTGACATAGTAGAATTCCTTTTTCTGTGCTCTAGACAAAAGTCAAAAAAAGCAAGAACCTGCAAATTGTTCCCACCTCAGTGTGTCAGAGCAAATACTCATTACCCCTCTGATGACATTCCAGAACTTGGAGTGGAAGGGATGGGAGTTTGGCAAGATCCTGCAGGGTAACATCATTGCTCTCTCAGACCATGGTTAAAGTCCCTACTGTTTTCATAGGGGCTCCAGTAAGTTACTCACAGGACTTTTGGTGTGCTTATGTTTTTATCATTCCTCTGGTTTTGCAGAGGAGGGACTTCAGGATGGAGAAATGGAATGAACTGACCAAAGCAATTAAGGAATTGGTGCCAGACTCCAAAACTAAATCCAGATGAGCCCATGAGGCAATAAATCACAGATGATTTTGGCATGTGAAAACCCTTCCTTTTTAAATGCTGGGAATGCACTTGACATAGCCCAAGGAAAAGATGGTTCATCTGTAATCAAAGCCATAGTACATAGAACATGCTGGAATCAGAACACCAGATACCAAAAATGTTTAGAAAATATCAGATTTCCCAGGAATTTGTCTAATGGCTCTGAGGATTTTTTTGTCGTTGATAAACTTCTACTGTTTTTTTGACTCACCCTTTTTTACCAGCACATTCAATTGATGCAATTTTTAAATTTTATTTGTATAAGTAAAAGATAATGGAGTTCAAGACAGCACAGCTTACAGATTGAAAACAGAAGATTAATTGATTACTCTCAGGTTTTTCCCAGTGAGCTGGGTGGTTCTTTCTTTATTCCCTTCCATCCCCCTCCTCCCCTTCCTTCACTGCTGATGTTAATCAGAGAGAAAGGAAGTGACTGTTTTCCATAGACAATGTTGATATTTGGCGAAAAAATAAGGGATGGGGGAGTGAAAGGTGCACAGAAAACAAAACAAAAAGTTTACTGATAAATTCCTTTTTATCTTTGCCAAATGCTTCTCTAGTGTGGGAATGGATGGAGCTGGCAGTCACTTTCATTAAGCCGGAAATACCATCTTTAATAAATCCAGTTACAGGACTGGATGGACACATAAGTCTCTTTGTATGTGTGTGACAGAAGTAACGAAATGTCAGAGGAGAACTCAGAGAATTTAGCAGAGATCTGAGGTCAGCCTGTTTGTTGTCTTTTTCCTTCTGTCTTTCTGACACTCAACGTAAAGCTGAAATATTTATACTTAAATGAGTATTGCTAATGCAGGATATTGAGGTCATCAACATGAGAACAGTGACAACAGGCTGTGTAAAAAATTTTACAAGCTTCTTCAAGATTCTATATTTAATTGCACTGAGACTCCCTTTGCCTTCATTCTACCTCCCAAAGCCAACGTTTTAGTCTGTGCATAATCCACCCTTCAAATGCTGAACACCTTCAAGGCTCAAATTCTGCTTAAAATGTTCTCAGAAAATTATCATTGATACTACGGTTTGGCTGTTTACTAGGAATTTTGACCAGTGTTTTAGATTAAATAAATAATTGACTTCTGTTTCTACTAAGTATATTAAACCCTTTCTTGGCACAGCACAATCATTTTCTGCTATGTCTTCACAGACCATGTACTCTACTGCTGCTGATGGAGCCAACTGACTCTCCATTCTGCCATCATTTGTGCTGCTGAATTGCTACCAAAGGCGCCTTCGCTATTTATATGATTGCTCCTGGTTAGCATACAACCTAAGGTAATTTCCACTGGYAAATGTCTGTGCACATGGGTTCATCTGAAACCTCTAGATCCTGAAAGTTTTTTTACAATTCTTATGCCTTTTCTTCAGTCACAGTACATCATCCCAGCTCTGCTAAGACCCTTGTACCTGCTTTTTGTCTCCTCTGCAAGATTGTTGTGGATCCTTTCCTTAAGAGCTCCCGAGAGTTCCTCAAGGCCCCGCCCCACTAATTCCCTTTTCATAAATGCAGAGATGTGTGACTAGTTACTGCTCTTCTCCCATATATCCTCGTATCAGACTTAAAGTCACCTTCCCATTTTAAAAAACTCCTATGAACCTGAGGCACCCTGAAGTATCTCAACATAATTTTCTTTCTTTAATATTCAAGTAATGATGTCAGCAAACTGCTGGAACTGATAAACAGATTGYCTTTGTAGATTCTGTTATTTGGAATAACAGCATGGCACTCCCTCTCAGCAGTTCCCATTCCAACCTAGTCTCCAGCTAAAGTCCCACTCCACTTTTCTCATGTTTTTCCTTAATTTGTACTTTCTTTTTATTATTTTTCTTTTTACCCAAGACATTTGGGATAGACTTTTAAATTCATTTATTTATTGAGTATGGAAGGTTGAAAACAAAGGCAAGTGCAAGTACAGTTTGAAGAATATTTCTGATGAAAAAATATATTCTGCAAATAATCCATCTGCTTCATCTGGTGATTACTTAGTTTATTGGTATAAGTCACAAATGGCTTTAAGTAATGAGTAATTTTAAGTCTCTTAAGTAATGTTCCAAAGCTCTGTCCCAAATGAATGATCACACTATAGAGAGCCTCTAAATGTTATTTTTTAGTCAGCTGGAGTCTCAATATGGTTTTCACTAAGTTCAGTATTTATATCACAGGTTTTCCAAAAGTGGCCACTCCGTAACAGTGACAATGGGAAACCCCAAAAGCTGGAACAATGAATAACTCAGCTATTATGAAGCAATACTTTTATGACTAATAAAAACGAATGTGTTGCTTCATTTTCTGGAGTGATTTTGTAGATTTTTCTTCATCCTACCTTTTTCTTTCCTGATCAAGAAAATGTGGCCAAGACAATACGAACTGTAAGAATCAATTAGCATTTTTAGTGAAAAGTAGATCACAGAAAAAAACTCATCCTTATTTTGAATGTTGTGACTGGGGAGAAAGTTGAAGCGATCGAGATGGGAAACTAAATTAGTTCTGCTTGTAAATTATATTCTTAGGCATTTTCCAGCAGTGAGTTCTTGGTTTTGCAGCAAATGCCTCTGATATTTTCCAATTCAGAGTGCTCCCTTGCTGTGAGACTTCTTGCTATGAGGCCACCTGGGATCAAAGCTACTTTCCCCCTCCTGTGGTCTCAACTAACTCCATTAACTCTAATTACAAACACTTCTGTTATACCAACCAGATTTTATGGCTTCCAATGAGTGAGCTACATGGAGAAAGTCCACATGGTACTACTGTTGGTTCCTTCTTCACATTATTGCTTGCCATACATTAACCTCATTCATGGTTAGCCCAGAGCTAGAATCACTTCATTTTTACCTTGCGTAATTAAAAAGAAGCTTAAATTGTTTCTTGAAGTACATCATTCCAGAAATTAATGAACTGGGCCAAAACAAAGGTTTTAAAGGATTTAATTTTTTATATGTACTGAGAGTCCCAGAAAGGGCTTATATTGTATAACGATGCCGCTAACACTTTTTCTTAATGCAGAATGCCATAAAGCAAAAGTGTGTCACTATATATATACATATATATATATGTATATATATATATAAAACACACAGAGATACATGCATCACTTGCTCTCAGCTTGTTTCTTGATGTCAACATTTTTCAAAGTGTTCTTTAAAGCTCCAGTAAACCGGAAGGTGGAAACAACCATTTTGTTATTTTAACAAGAATTGCACGTTAAATGATGGTGAGGTTACACGTTCTGCATGAAGGAGGTTATTTATAGAACCCATATAAAATATATATGTTCCTTTTCCAGTTTAAGTATAGGTGGCCTGTCCACCTTGGTTGAAATTTGTAGAATTTTGTCCCAGTTAGATGATATGTGACATGTCATGTACCATTCACACCAGGTGTTAACGGGCTTGCAGCTGCTGGATGCCCACAGTATTCACTGAAATTTTATTGTGAATTAAGAGTAATACGGTTGTGGATTTACACAATTATGGGCACAGGCGAACATTCCCTTCCAGGGACTGTGGCAAGGAAAGCCTAACACTTTACAGAGATGCAAAACCAAACACAATCTAGAGCTGAAAGAGCTTCCTCAGTCCCTGCTACTCACAGAGATAAAATAAATATATTGGTAATTAAACATCCTTGACAAACTGTCTGCCCACAGCTACCGATGGAAACACTGTCATAGTTTCTCCAGCACGTTATGCTGCTGTCTGTTTTTACCGTCAAGAAGCCCATTCTTGCTTATCCCTGCCCTCAGTATCTGCCACTCATTTATTTTTGCCTAAAAGTCCATGGAAGCATCCAGTGTCTTCTTCCTTAGCACTGAGCTCAGGAAATCCTTGGGACACCATTGGTGACTTTTGCTGGTCTACACAGCCAGGTGAAGAGAGTCCAAAAAAGAAACTATGCAACAGGAAAATTTAACTGGAACTCCTCTGATTTCAGCCACCCAAAATTTATATGTCTAATTTAAAATACCTATGCTCCACCCATAATGAGAACAAAAACACAAGCACTCCTGGAATGGATCATCTTAACCACCTTAGACATCTATTTTAAATGAAGATGAACTGTTTCRTAAATGTCTCTTTAGCATCAGATTTTATCTTTCTGAAACATAGGTGATTATAGAAAGAACTACATTGTAATTTCTTGAAAGTACTTTTTTCCAAATTTCTCCCAAAAGAATTCCTGTTTTTCCATAATTTTGTTGGCGAGGATTAGTGAGTTTTTCCTCCTCTTGACTACAGGACCCATTTGCCTCAAAATACCTCTTGAAATTTACAATAGTCGTAGATTCCAAAATTTTAGGATGGAAAAATTTTGCGTATTGTGCTAATATGTAGTCTACAACATCATGGTTGACAAGAAATCATCATTGCTGCCATTTGTCTAAGAACTAGGAGAAATGTTTTTTTAGTTGCAAGCAGCTGAAACTGGTACCAAAGCTGGAGATGGACTTCAGTAGTTATTTGTGAAAACAGGTGCCTAAATTCAGATTAATCACAGTAGACTCTTAACTAGCCAAAGTTGTAGCAAAGCACTTGGAGGGCTCAAGACATGATCCAGCCTTGCTGGCTGTCTCAAACTGGTGACCTGTTTGCTAAAGAGAAAGTAAAAAACAGAGACTATTTTATCAATTAAGTTCCTCAGGAGAAATAAAATATGTTATCATTATCCTTTCAGGAAAGAAAAAATATGCAAGCCCACTTTTCAAAATTTCATCCTCAATCTAGTTTTAAATCTAAATATGTGAAATGTTTTATTTACTGTTATTCTTACTCAGACAAATTCTGGCTGCAGAAGTTTGGACTTTATCTGAGAAAAGACAGTGTTAAACTTACATCCAGATCGTAGCCTGGCTTCTAGACACACAGGAAAATTGAGAGTCACAAACTGTCCACTTATTCTCTAGGCATCTCAGGTTTAAGCATAAGAGAAATAATTTCCAGAGAGTAAATACTTCCCACCTGTGTGTTTGCCAGGACTGAGACTGATGGGATAAATAATCCCATCCTCTCTCCCACTTCTTCCAGAAGAGATCAACCAGCATGTGTGTGCTGACTCAGCAAAGAGATGTTGTTTGAAACACACCTGATGTGAGATATTTCCCCATTAATAGTAAAGAGCTCACTAAGAGAACACCAGTCTGTCTCTAGGATTGCTGTCAGGAAAGTGCCACTGAATACATTCACCTTAGTATTTCAGGGTTTAACTTTTAGCATTAGGACTTTATTGCAGTTGTTCTCTGTCTTCAGATGTTCAAGAGTTTTAGCTGTTCCTGTGCAGAGGATTTACCCTGAAGTCTACTTTCAGCCTTTAATACTCCTGTCTATACCAGAAAGTTAATTTGTGAAGGACGTAGTGTAAGATGTTGGAACAGGGCAGTCAAGCTGAATTTGACCAGAAAGTTCTTCATCCTGCTGCTCTGTTTTGGCAATGGCCAGGCACAGGTAGCAAGGGAAGGGGAAAGGGAAGGTTAGTTTTTTAGTCCTGAATTATTCTCCAAGGCCCGGTAGATTGATTTATAGACTTCCTGAGACAGAGATAGCAGTAAGTCTCACAAGTTGCGCTGTAATTCCCTACCATCAGCTCGTCCACTCCGCTTTTTAATATATATAAACTTCTCACAGCCTTCATGACTCATGGCAATGAGTTCCACTTCTCCCCAGATACGGGGTAAGGAATTGCCTTTTTGTCTGTACTTCGAACTTGCGAGCTGCTATGTGATGGCCACCAACTTATAAAGCAGAGGACTAAAAATTGATCCCCGTTCACCCTTTCAGTGCCTTTCATGTTTCCGTAGGCCTGTGTTGTATTCATGCCCTAGCTAGTTCTCTCTGTGTTGAAGAGCTTATTTACTCATTCCCTGTAGAGAAAGCATTGCTCACCCTTGGTGACCTTCTCTRTATTTGTCTAAGGGTCTTTCCCAGGGAGTAATTCAGAACCCTAAAATTAACCCTTGCTCTGAAGCACTCCCTGGTGAGAGCTTCTCTCTTTCTCCATTGACAACATAAAAGGTTTAAGGATACCAAGGCCCTCCAMTTATGCACCTGAGTTAAGCCCAGGGAAAGATCTGTACCATCCTTTCATTTCTTGTTTACAAGAGTTAAACACAACAGCTTGATTTATTTTAAAGAACAGAATAATTGTTCTTGTCCTGAGTAAGAAATAACTTGTTAAGATAAAATTCCAGTATGATATCTCTTTCACTAAGAAATAAAAGCACTGCATATAAGGGGAAAGTGTTTGCAGAACTTTTACACARGGTTTTTTCCATTACTGAGTTTGTCCACAGGCTGAATGGCTGGTGAATTCCTTCCAAAACAAACTGTGTGATGGTTGCACTCACGAATAACAGGGCTTTTCCTAAGTCCTACYTGCATGAAGTATTTGGTATCAATAGCTGCAATTAAGCCTATTTATTTGATTGTGTCCTAATTAGGCAAAGTTGTAAACAATTTAGCAGAATTATTCCCAGCATTAATGTATTGATTTTTAATACACAAAATTGAGAATCAAATATGGTAAAGAAACTAGTAGTTAGACTAACAATACATGAAAGTTTCTCTTTTCTACATTGTGTCATGCTTCTTGCTCAGTATTCCCAAAAGTAATCTCAAAAATTGTCTTGACAATTGAAACATATAAGAAGGTGAAAAATTATATATGCATGTAATTTTACAGGTCTAACACCGATGGTGAGGATCATATAAACTTTGGCTGAATATCACCTCCATACTCCTTTTTCTGCCTCATGCAAACTCCCATTATGTTTGCACTCACTTTGTAATTTGAGAATGACTTGATCTTTCTGCATGTGCTGTGCTGGTGAACAYTAATTTTACTCCAAAGAAAGAGCTGCCATCATTTTTCATTTAGATAGGAATAAAGAATATTCTATTTTATAGCAATCATCTTGGTATGTTGTGTGTCTGACTGAAACGTTTCCAGAAAGCACCAGATAAATGGTGTGATATTTGAAAAACAGGGCACCATATATTTTGGATAGTGTCTAGGAAAGTTTGCACGATGTCCCAGACTGGCTCTGTCTGTGAGGTCTGAGACAGCCTTTCTGACAGAATAGATCTGTTACTTATCCAACAGGAAGCCACTTGTTTCTCCCTCTCAATTTTGAAGGAGGAATTGAAGCAATATGCCAGCAGGAACACTAACGCCAGACAGACTGCAGATGATAGGAGGCTTGATGCAGCAAGGAGCTGCAACAAGAGCTTGGCTGGGAACATGCGAGCAACTCCATGACTAATGTTCAGGTACCTTGCTGAATGGAAATCTACCTGTAGATTACTTGACTTCTCCTTATTCTTACTGAAGCACGGGAGACAATTCTTTTTCTCCTCATATTTTTCCCTGCTGTTTCTGACTTTGTAATGAGTGAGGCAAGGGTATGCTTCATGCTGAAGTTTGCTTTATCCATTCATAATCTGGCAGCAGCAGGGGTAGCAGAAGAACATTATCATGTACTTGAATACTTTTAGAATTTTTTCCTTCTTTCTAATGCACGGTTATATTTTTATTCTGAGTCTGGGAGAAGATTTTTCTCAGAGTCATAATTTATAAACTCTTTTTGCTTTCCACCCATTTTGTTGTGGGAGAAGGTGGTGTTTAAGTTAGTTTAAAACATTAGTTTAAATGGCAGTTGAATTTTTATTTGAAATCCCTAGAACGATGAAGGCCTTTTGAGCATGAGACTAGAAAATTCCATTCCATGGTAAGAATGGATAGCTCTAAGGACCATTCAGTTCAAAACCCTCCTTCTCCTTTTATTTACTCCCTTTTCTGCAGAGAGAAAAGGAAAGAAAAGTTCCTAGTCAGCAGAATTTTTCATGGGACCTGTTTCATTAGTAGTCTGAGYCTAATTCTTCCATCATTTAATAGGTTTAATGATTTTGTGGCCTCTGTAAATACACTATGACGAGTCTGCCTGAGTCTAGAAATGCGAAAATCTTCACTGACTGTTGAGAGATCCTTTGTGCTTCAACGTGATTAAACTTTTCACTTTCAATTGTCTGAAGACTGTCAGGATGAATCGATTGCTTTTCTTTTTTTTTCCCCCTACGTGTGCAGGAAAAAATATCTGTTAATGATCAGGAAATATGTAATTTCACTGAAAATATCTGCCAAATATAATACAACATGACCATAAATTAAATGGTGTTATGATAAATAAATAAATAAAAGAAGTGAGAAAATCAAGAAAATTATTGAAACACTAGAAATTTCCTAGAAACATTTGGAATTGTTTTGCATTTACCCAGTGAAATATTTATAAACTTAAAGCTTTGTCCTTTATGAATTTAGCACATCAACCATCCAGGATCTATCTCATGAGTTTGATAAAATGATCATATTAACTTTTCATAATTAATTTCCCAGAAAAGGCAGGAGTCTTAATCACTATTATTCCTTGTGCAATTGCTGGAGTGGCTGGGAAAGCATTGCTCCTGGACTGAGTCAGCAATGCAGGTATTTCAGCTGGTTCCAATTTCTATTTTGTAACACCTGACTATCAAATATGGCCCATTTTGGCCTCACTGAATGTTTAGCCAATGTCAACATGATGATAGCCAGCTCTAGAAAAGCTGTTTTGCGTTACTTAATTCTACCGTAAATATGCAGTCGCTCCTATCTTACTGACTCAACCAAATCAGCAGCTGGGTGAAGAGCAGCTGGATAATACTGGTCCAAACTTTCCTCCAGTGTCCTCTGCCATGAAGAGCCATTGTCCTCAGACTGTTAAACTGATTCTCAACATCTCTACTTTTGACATTTGTTTTATTTTGGTTYTACCTTTGGAAGTTCAGATAGCCATATCGCAAAAAAAAGCAGAACAGCAGCATCACACAACAACCCATCACTCCAGTATTGTTTCAGTCACATAGCAGAAGCCTCTAAGAATTCCGGATATTCGCAACTGGTTACTTCAATATTTTTGGCTCTGGGAAATTGTTTCATGCCCCAGCTTGTACACAGGCAGACACACTCACACACATACACACATACACTGAATTATTTGGAACATTTTTGTGATGCCAGCGAAGTCTCCATAGGCTTTTCATAGGCTTTGAAATCTCTTGTTCTAAGAGCTACAAGTGCTTGCAAATCTTCTTTCTGATTCAAATTAAGAGCTAGTTTTTTCAACCTTATTGCTCAACAATAAATTGTTCACAAGAAACAACAGATACCCAGACTACATACCAATCAAGCTGTTTCTCTTGGGACAAAGTGGGAAAGAAAAAAAACAAAAGCATGTGAAAAATTCTACTGTTAGTGTGCTGGAGGCAGCATAAGAAAGAAAAAGACATAATTTGAACGTAATTGCATTTAGCAGCATCTACAGTGCATCTTCAGATGTGTGCTGTCATTCCACTTTGAAAATTTTGATTTAAATGTTTTTCACATCTGTCTAATTTTGCGATCTGTGTATAACAGGGTCTTCGTGAATTTCATTAACTTCTTGGCACCTGTTTCTGTAAATAAAAGGACTGAGAAATTGTGTTTCTCAGTATTATACCGAGAAGCTRCATTACGTAAACACTTTTTCCGCTGTATTCAACACCTTTGTTGGTTGGAAAATATTTTTTTCCTTAGGAGAAAAATARCTTTTTAAACCAAAATTCACATCACTCATCGAAATGCATATTTTCTTGCATGATCATGTATTTGATTTTGAGGAAAAATTATTAGTTCTATATTTTACATCAATGTCCTGTTGGAATTCTGAATAGCGTTAGACAGTTTGAGGGGTAATTGCACCTTTTCAGTATCAGCCAAGAACAGCTCCTGTAAGTATTCTCTCTCAGAGTACCTTGTGTCCTTCCTGCATGAAGGAACACATCTCATGTGACTCCCTCAGATATTGCTCCCCTACCGTGTTTTTTCATCTTGAGGAAAAGTGCTTTTTTGGAAAACACAGACAGAACACTTTTACACTAAGGAAATTCAGGCCCAGAGGGCTTTTCTGGCCCTTCTATGAGCTGGATGGTTTTGTACCTCTCTCCCTAACTTGGAGTTTCAGGCACATACTTGCTTTGAAGTAGTTAGTCCATCCTGATGTAAAAGGATTCATCATGTAACATTTACTCTTTGGAAGTGAAATTTGTTTGGATATTTTTAATCAGAATAAAATACTTTCTTTTTTTTAAATCCATAAATAAAGACAGTATCATAGCAGCATCCCAAGGAGAATGATGTGGCTTCAAAGTTAGCTTGCCTTGAGCCAGATGACATCTCAAAGTGCCTTCCTGAGGCCAACCTGAGGTGATTTTCTCCATTATCATATTACAGAATCTATGTATTTTAACTTATCTATTTGTTCAAATATGTAGACTCATGGAACCAGAGAGAGAGATTAGAGTATATTAATTCTGCAATGAGATAACACAGAGAATCAAATGTTTCCTTCCTTTTCATGTGTGGTGTTTGAGACAAAGAGAATATTATATGGAGGGATCATATATAGGTCAAGTTACATCTGTACTACAAAGTGGAATGCACCTTTCTGTCTTTAAGCCAAATTTCACAATATTGTTGGCATGTACAAGTTGAATTCTTCTCTGTCAAAAAAAATGGGTGGTCCCCTCCAAAATGCCCACTGGGAATGATCCCAGGCCCCTTCTGTTGCCCAAATGGTGCATAGGTGTGTCTGGGAGAGTGCTAGTTGTGCCTGAACATGAGGGTGTATGAGTGAGGCCAAAAGCAGAGGTCAAGTCCTTCACCTGCCCCTCTAATCTAGTACAGGCCCAGGTAATCCACTGTGGGAAGAGAAATAGAGCAGGGATGTATGGTAGTATCACTCAGAGGCTTGGCTAGGGAGACAGAAGGAAGTTCTTAAATTTGTGTACCGTGTATTTAGGTTACAAACTAGGTAACTTTCTAGCTGATACTTATAAAAGGGGGGAAAGTAATTTCTTGGGTTTTTTTAAATCTGAGACGTGTTAAAACATCATTTAGATTATGTGAGATATTAATTTTTCCCATACATCTAAATAAAATGCATTCTTACTGCAAATATTTTATTTATAGCTTAGAGTAACATGTCTAGGAATTTGGAAGGGAGGGGCTGGTTGAGGAACAGAATGGGAACGAGCAAGTTAGTTTACTTTTAATAGTACACGTCTTCTCTATGGCTTAATATGCACATGGGACAGCTGGATTAGTACAATAGATACAATCAATACAATCAATTAAGTCAAGAACTAACTAATATTTTAATAAATTAACTCTAACATGTCCACAGAAATGATTAAAAATTGACAAATAATGCAAATATAGTAAGCTTTGACCCTGTACCAAAATGTATAATTGCCTTTTATACAATAAGGGAGCATGAGAAGCAAACCTAGAAAGTATTATTTGTATAACAAATTAATTTATTTGGGGGGTGAAACTGGAAAATGAGAATTCATTTTAAATGACTTAATTTTCTATTTGTAGAAACAGATTTCAAACTCATTTCAGTCTTACAGGCAATGTGAACGTTTGCTTCATAATGTCTTCTTTCCCTCAAGTTAAACTACAGTGAACCTTGTGTTCAAATAACATTATGTTTGTGATGCAAACTGACCGAGAGCCAGAAAATTCAGAACTAGGGCTGATTGATACTGTCTTCAGTTCATGCTGTGGTATCTGTTTCCCCTTCTCTTCTTCACAAAGCCATGAGCAAAGTACGAGGTGTGTGTAATGCTGAATTTTCTGGCTTTTGTCAATTCATGTCACAATATCAACAGTGCTTAAGCACAGAGGGGGGCCTGTATTTAGTAACAATATCAGATTACATCAGAGACACTCTTTTTTCCCCTATTTATTGCTGAACAGGCTGTTTTGTGGCTTTTGGAATTCAAAGTACATCTAACTTGACCAGCATTTGGGTGTGTTTGGCTTGGAATGTAAATGTCCTCTCCAGTTGCATATCCGCAAGGTCTCAAACAGAAACAATTCTAATATTCTGGCTCTCTGTGCATGTATAAATCTTTGATCAAAGGTGTTGTGGAAGCACTGAGGCTAGAACACGTTCTCCTTATAGAAATCAGAAAAAAAGAAATAATCAGGACAGCTGTAATGCTTATGTCTAGAATTCAGCCAGAATGCTCTGGCTTATAAATGGGGTGTGTGTGTACAGAGCACAAAGGAGGCACCTTGTTTTTTTTTCTTTTATGTTTCAGAGTGGACTGTTTCTCTGGGAGGATCACAGCATGTTTTTTATCATATTGACCTATTTCTGTAAATGTTTCTGTCCTAAAGCAAAGATACATTGTAGACTTCCCTACCTCACATTCCATGAGGTTGGTAGCATTTGACTTTAAATCAGGTTTATCATAGCGCTACTTTGCACTTCAAGAAAAACTATCTTTAAACATTTGCCTGTTTTTCTATTTTTTATGATGACAGAACAGCTTCCAGAGATTGACAGGAATACTGATTAAAGAATGAAGAGATTTAATTATGAAGGTACCTGCTGGTGCAGCTCTGCTTAAACATTGTATGTGTTTTCAGGATCAGCCTCCTTTCCAGAAATGTTTGACTCAGCGAGAACTGGTTAAGCCTCTAAACTCCAATAATAACTTTACTGTATATGTTTGAATAATGAGAATAAGCATTCTTGAGACATTTTGCTAAGAAAACATGTTATTCTGAACAGCAAATTATATTCTGTTTTAATAGTAGATGATGTTGTACAAGCTGCCAGATAACTTCCAGTAGCATGTTTTTAAAGCACTTAAGATTGTAGTATAAACCTCACTCAAAAATAGAACTAAGGCAGATCTCTAATAGCAAAGATGATATCAAGTATAAACAGCCTTAAAATATCCCACATTTATATTGACTTGACAGACTAAGGCAACCTCCCAAAAGCCGCTTTTTATTCTGTTTATTGAGGAAATACAGTAACCGGCATTTTATCAATGTAAACAAGATGTAAGTAATTGAGTATTAATCCTCGGCAGGCTGAGGTGACTAGGATTGACTATAATTGAAATAAGTGCAGTAAAGTATAGTTTGGAAATCACTTTGATAAGTAAAATATTACAACTCTTTGAAGGTTTGAAAGCTGGAAAGGGTGGTTTGTGGTCAATGTTCTAATAAAAGATTGCCTAATCTTTCTTCATCCTAGATCATGCCCTCAAGTGGATGGTGTTGTAGAGGAATTAAGTATTTAGGAATAATTTTTTTTTTCCTGTTTCTTGAAAAAATTATTTTTGATAGCTGGGTTGTGGTAGGAGTATTTTGCCCACAGAAGAAACCTTTTCTACAGTCTGATAGTTTCCTACAGGCTGAGATCTGCTCCCGTTACCACCTTCCACTTTTCACGCTGCTACTCCCTTTTGCAGGCTTCTTTCTCTCTCTGCCTGTGGTTCTCTAATACTCAAATTCTACCTGTAATTCTGCATTTTGTGACATCTACAGCGGTGGAATAAAGACAGCAAGGAAAGACCATGTGAAGCTCTGTATATTTTTAGTGGATAGAAGTTATACAGAGAAAGATGAAGCAGAACAATTGGGAGGGATGGTGTTTGAGGAGCAGTTTATGAGCAAAGGAAACTGCTCAAGGCAGAGGGGAAAGGGATATAACTTTGAGTAGAAGGGGAAGGAGCACAGTGGGCGTACAGGAAGACTTCATGTGGCAAGCAGGAGCTTAAAAATTGAGACATGAGAAATACTTTCTCTAAACTTAAAAGCAGGAAAAATAACCTAAAGAAACCCCCAAATCCCCCAAAAGGATGCATTTACAGTTAGGTTGCTCAAGTGCACTTCCCATCAACACAATCATTTCAAATAAAGGAAACCACTTGTGGAGCCAGCATTAACCAACCTCAGTTTACACATCTTACCACCTAAACATTACAGTACCCATAGCTATTTTCAGCTCCCTCAACTTGATAATAAAAAGCCTTTAATTTCAGCATATAACCTTGTGCAAGCCTCATATCCATTTCCTTTAAAAAAAATGTACACTCTTTGTTCTGACCTCATGTTTATCTTTCTGGTGGCTAAGTTATTAGCTGTCTTCACTTGGCTAGGGCAAACATCAAAGTGGGTGTCTTTGAATAGCATTTTGAGAAATTTGAGGAACTACATAGGTATTTCTTGTTAGAGATGAAAGGATGTTTTTAAGTAGAACAGATGAGACTGTGAGTGTATATGTACGTTACAAAGTTTATTTAACAGTCTGTTTCTATTTTTTCAGTATTCCAGTATATTAAGCTTCCTTGATCACCTTGGACATTTCAGAAATAATTTAAAGTATGCCAGTAGCTTTGGTGCTATATAATATTACTCATATGCTAAGAAATATGTTGCCCTTACCGATGTTATTTATGTGTTTTTCTATTCTCAAAGTATTTCCTTTAATCTTCCTTGTTATTCTTTGCAAAATCACTACGTATTACTATTTTCCCACTTTTTCTTCACTTTTTTTTACTGCATTTAGCTCTTCAGGCACTAGCAGATTCAGAATTTCTTTTATGTTTGGAGATAACATGGCATTTCTTTGTTGTACTACTTGACCTGGCATTTCTCTTCGTACTCTCTCTTGATTCTGTGCTAGTTAAATATCATGCCAGAATAGCCCACTGGTGAAGGCTTCACACTGAATRCTGTGAGATGAAGATGGCACTGCTGAACTAGATGTCTGGCTAGTGGTGTACATACACATGGAAAAATATGTGTGGGTCTGTGTGTGCATGCAGAAATGAATAAGCAGTCAGGAGAAATACTGTTTGCAAAGGGAGACAAAAAGACACTGAGACAGAGGAATGTTATATGTGGTGCTTGCATATAGAGATAATTGATATCTGATTCTTAGTGGTCAACACATTTTTCCTGGTTCAGCTAGCACTAGATTACACAGCAGTCACTGCAGAAGTTCATATGAGTAAGTAGTCTGGTTTTTTTTCACTGAACCATTCCTTTTTCTGAGGGTGAAATATTCATTCAAAAACTAGAAAATTAGGATGTCTCTCTTTCTATTTTGAATTTACCAGTTACTTCCCTATACAGAAAAGTTAGCTACTGAGTTAGCTTAATTAGTTGTTTATGCAAGCTAGCTAATATAGCTCTGAGTGTAAAAGAGGAAAAAATTCTGTATTTAATTTCGCACCTAAAGTGCTGGAAGGGGGAGAAGAATTCACAAGACCACTCAGAAGAAGCATGAATYGATACCTACCCCTGCTAGATTAGAGAGGGATCTAAACAGCCGTTTTATACACTCCTCTTCTAAATCACACTCTGATCCTCTGTCACTTTGACTTTACTTGTGGGTCTCGGTGGAGCTGCTCACAAGTGTTAAACAGATGCATAAGTGTTTACAGAAATGAGCCTAAGAGAATGACATACTTAATCCTGCTGCAAGATTGCAGGGAGGAGCTGGAGCAAATTCCAGCCAAGCATTTCCCAAACTCCAGATCAAACCCGAGAAGGAGAAGCTGTCTGCTGCAAATAAGAAGTGGGATGCCAGACTGCTTACTTTGCATAAGCTGCCAACCAGTGTTCCTAGCATGGAACCTCAGGAGCTACTGTTAAGTAGGAAGAACTGAGTTTCCACAGACAAGGAAAGAGCAGTCAATAATTACTAAAAATGACTGCAAATGTACGGCTTTTACAATGAGAAACAGAACAGATAAAATAAAGAAATATCCAATTAGATACATCACAGATGAGAATGGAGTAGAGTCTGGTGAGGCTGGTTCACCAAACAGTTTCACCTCAGCCACACTGAAGATAAACCCAAATGTCCTTGTCCTTCTCCTGCTGGTGAAAGAGCTGTTTTGAAGGTAGGTTCTGACAGTGATGAAGAAAGGTTAGAAAGATTGCTTCTAAAATTACTGGATTAGACCTGGTTATCTTAAGTTATGACTATATCACCCTTTCATAAATAAATCTTTCCTTGCTTGCATACAGTGTGTGCACGCTGGCATTAAAGAGGGTACACCTATTTTTCTGTCTTGATAAGGGAGATAGGTGGATTAGTCACCTGTATGGACACTGAAGTATCACAAACCTACCCTTTCTCCAGCCTTTTTCAAATGCCTATAAAGGGTTACTGTGAGCCAAAAAGAGTGGTATGATTCTTTCTATCACTCATCTGCACTTTTGGATTCACCATGAGTCTATGTTTTCTTGTTTCTTTTTTTTCCTTTCTCCTGCTGCTTGTGTCTTTTCAAGATTAACGATCGCATGCTATTAGTTTACATGGTAGTTTGTGATTACAATATCTGAAAAGAAATTCAATCTACCCAACCCACCACATGCAGGTATCTGGTTTTTCAGACTTATGAAATATGGCTGAATTAATTTCTAGTCTGTTAGCTCACAGTTCTGTAAGTGGAAAGGCTCCACAGAAACAAGAAACTTGTTAAAGTCCTTCACAGTTGATTACCCTTGAGGTAAACTTACCTACATACACATGCAAAGACGGACTGACCTAGTAGGACTTTGTCCTCTTTAAGTCTCTCTCATTTTCAACTCACAATCATAGAATCACAGCATGGCTGATGTAGGAAGGCACGCCTGGAGATCATCTAATCCAATCCTTCTCTTCAAGCAAGGTCACCTAGAGCAAGTTGCTCATAACCATGTCCAGACAGATTTTTACTATGTCCTAGGACGGGGGCTCCAGAATATCTTTTGGAGCAACCTCTTCCAGTATTTGACCAGACTTTCAGTTAAAAATAATAAAAATATTCCTGTACTTTAATTTATGCCCATTGCCTCTTGTCCCATCAATGGGTGCCACTAAGAGGAGTCTGGTTCTTTGTTCTTTACTCCCCACCATCTCTCCATCATGAGGTCCTTCCTGAGCTGTCTCTTCTCCAGGATGAATAGTCCCTGTTTTCTCAGCCTTTCCTCACAGGAGGGATTCTGCAGTCCTTCCACGACTGCAGTGGCCCTTTGCTGAGCTCTCTTCTGTATGTCCATGTCTCTCTTGTACCGGGAAGCCCAGAACYGAGCCCAGCACTCCAGGTGAGTCTCACCAGTGCTGAGCAGAAGGGAAGGAGCACCTCCCTCACCTGCTGTCAAGGCTGCACCTAGCACAGCCCAGGAGGCTGTTTGCCATGAGACTGCACTGCTGTCAAGTGGTCACCTCAGGGACTGACAGAACCCCCAGACCCTTTCTGCAAAGGTGCTTTCCAGATGGAAATCTGACATAGCTCCTTTACTGCTCTGTCATTTAGGGAGACTCCTCTGTAAAATGTCTTCTTCTCTCCTACACTCGTCCTTATATTTATAACATTAGCTTGACCGGAGTGGCTTACTTTAGTACATTTCCTTCTGAAAAAAAAAACCAAAACCAAAAATCCTTAAATTTCCTTACTGATTCTTCACTAAGTGGTTAAACACACAAATATTTTAGAAAAGGGGGTTATTCATAGTAGGACCAGTAGTAAAGCTATGAGAAAATCTATTGGTAACTTAAAAGTAGAAGTTACTAATAAAACAAGAAGTTAGGGAGGAAAATGTGTTCAGCTCACCACACATCATTATAGGAAGCTGCACAGCACATGTTTAAGTTCTTTGTTGCACTGTAGCCTGTGATTTTATGTAGTATAACTAAAGCTGTGTCGGTTCATGCTATTACTTCGCATTATTTCTATGAATCCTCCTGGTAATAAAATTTTTATTCTGTTAGTTGATGGAATGTGTTGAAGTGGGAGACTTTTTTGTTGTTTTTCAGCAGGATGATGTCTAATTTATTTTCTTAAGTTTTCTGCCTAATATTTTAATTTGATTTATGTCTTGCCCAATTATTATATTATATGTAACTATATTTTCATTCTTCCTTCTTGTTCTTCTGGAGTTCCTTAAATTAATCAAATAAGTTTTTGTATGTTCTTAAATCAGTTTTATTTCCTTTTTAGGGGGGAAAATATATGCTTCCTTTTTCTGCAAATAGAATTTATGAAGAAACTTATTTCGTTTCAGTTGAGTAACTGTTTAAAAATTCATGTTAGTGATTTTTCTGTTTATGTTTTAACTTATTCATACTTTTTACTTTCCTATGCCTCCTCCTTCTCTTTTGGAAAGATTATTTAAAGCTTTCAGACTTTCTGTGTATGGAATTTACTACTCTAAATGTCCTGGTTTTGATAGGTCTTCTTCAGGTCATTCTTGAAGAAGAGATTAAGGAGCTCATAGCGCTTGCTTGCTGTCAGGCAATCTGGGAGTACTTAACTTTCTGGAAAGTATTTTTTCTTTGCAAAAACAGCTCTGAATCTTCATACGCTGACCAGTTCTGTCTAAAAGGCAAAATCATTCTCTATCTACCAAGAGGACGCAGGAGCATTTGCTCTTTCTCGAATGTTTAGAGGCATATTCTCACCAGTCAAGCTAGGATACTTCTTTCTCTTATCAAAATACAAGTAGACTATGGGATTTGGAGGAAAGAAAAAAAAAGAATCTCAGACTAGAAAACTCAAAGTGTACAGGGCTGTCAAGCAGTAGCAACACAGTACCCTACATTATCAATCCAGGCATACCACTTAAGAACAGACTGATCATCTAACGACAAACAAACAAACCAAACAAAGATAAGTAAAGCAGAAGAGTTAAATATGTTTTGGAAAACTGCAGTGCTGTATACAGTGGTTTAAGACACTGAAGATGTCTTAGAGAAGTTCCTGTGTGGGATGGTACAGAAAAGAGTCTGGTTGCCAACCATCAGTCATCAGCCCCTTCAGTTTCCAGTGGAAGATTGCAGGGAAACAGGATTCTTTTTTACTGTGCTGCATACAGTCMTGGCAGATCAGGATGTCTTTTTTCTTGGATATTTAAATCTAGATTAATTATGAGTCTGCTTTTCCCTATGTTCTCATAGAGAAGAAAGTAATTAATGACTATTAAATGGTTGTAGTATGAGGCCTAAATTAAACAATGTCTTCCCTTCCCATGTTTAGATAAGATAGGTTATGAAAAGTTAAGTACAGACAGAATATGACAAATGCTGTCATCCAATTTCCCGTTGCTTTCCTGATGGCATGTCTTCTGAAGTAATTTCTGAGTAGTTTCTACTTTCACTTAAGAAACAAAAAACTTGCTTCAACTTTTTACACAGTAGAAAAGGAGGCAGCATTTTTTTTAATAGCTAAAAAAATTAGGCATTGGCTTGGAAACTGCTCTTAGTAAAATAGGAGTAAAATGGAGTTATAAACTTTCAAGGATTTCTGAATTTTAAAATTTCAGTTGGATCGGATACTTGTTGGAAACAATTCGACTTTTTAATGAGCCTGTTGTGGAGGCTGGCAAATCAGCTGTGTGTGAATTCCAGCCTGTCAGATGCTTGCAAAGGGTTCACTTGGAGTGTTTGCAGATCACTCCTCATTACCTGAAAACAGTTCCAGAAGCCACATGGCATGTATCCCAACCACTGCTATGGCCAACCAGAGCACCTAGTACACCTCAGTGAGTGATTGAAAGCAATTTCTGCTTTTTGGAATTTGTCAATAGGAAAACAAAGCAAAACAAGAAAATCCACAAAACCCAAACTGTGCCCCACTGTGTGTTTGCAGAAGAACAATGATATAGACAACAAAAATCTGTCTTCTCCCTCTCTGACATTTATTGCCCAAAATTGCAGTCATGCTTGCAGGGCAGACTACTGATAATTCTACTCTATTGGGAAAACTCTGTAATTCAATTTTTTTCTTTTTAAGTTACATCACATCTTTTACCATAAAAGTATTRAAAAACCCAGGCATCTTAGAGAATTGTCACTGCACCTGAAATCTCTGTTTTACTCTGTGGTGATATTCTTTTTTTTTACAGAAAATCAGTGTTGGTTTTTTTGTGGGGGAGTTATTTTGGTTGGTTGCTTTAGTGGTTTTTTTTAAGCTTGCAAGAGATTGGACACATTTTTTTTTATTTTTGTGAGCACTTTAGTCTGATACCAGAACTGAGCAAGTCTTTGAGGACTGCTTTGAATCAGGATGACTGAAGAACAAGGAACTTAGGCTAAATTGTACCAGAGGTAAACATGACTAATGAAAATTTAGAGCATGTGAATGTAGTTTTAATTCTAGGTGCATTACTTTTGCAAAATTTTCCATCTTTCAGTGCAGATAAAGACCCAAACTGCCTATGCCAACTACTGAAAAAAACAAACAAATGCATTGTGTGCATTTACAAGACTGGATCCAAGATGTGTTCACAGAGAAGCTTTTTCTTGCTGCTTTTCTTGCAAATGTAGGTTTTACTAAAGTGGCTGTAGCTTCAAACCTTTCAGACAAACCTCTTCTGTCAATTTGATGGAACTGTAAGACAACACACACTGCAAAGTTTAAATAGTTACAGCTTTTCTGACTTCTTGTTACTGACTGAGCAGTGACACATCAGTTAAATTCTCTTCCTCCTTCACTTTCTCCCCAATCCCCTCCCCCAGCTTATAGAATATGCAATGAAAAGCTAATTGGCAGAGAGCCATTCTGGCAAGCTGCACTATGTGTTCAGCAGTTTGTTTGATTTATACCGTTGAAAATTGCCAAACTTTTTGTCATTTGGTTTAATATAGTGTTGTGCCTTTAACAATTTTTTCTTCCATAAAGGATTTTTATTTTGCTCAGTAGGATCATAATTTGAAGGTATAATTAGCATCTTGTTAATTGTCGATAATTACACATGTCATTCACAGAGCTCTTGCAAAGGACATGAGATTCATTTAGCAGAACTTCCTCAAGCTGGTGTTCGGAGGTCCCTAATGAGCAAAGAATAGAGCAGGAGTGGATCTAATAATATAAATTGAAAATATGAACACATATAAGCAATCTAAATTTAAATTCAAGACAAGACAGTGACATGAATGAGCCTCTCTGCTATCAAAAGAGGTACACAACAGTGTGAATTAGCAACCTCTGTGCTCCAAAAATTACAGAGACAAAAGAAAATAGTACTCTGATGTTAAGATTAAAATTTAAATTTTCTGGCAATATTTGTGCAGATGTGATGTAACACACAGAATATTGAAGCCAATGCAATGATGAAAATTAATAATTACTTACATTGCAATGTTTTTTGCCGCTGCAGTGACATTTTGTGGTGTGTAACCACAGCAGAATTTGACTGTTTCTGCTCATATCATAGTAATTGTAAGGTTCCCATTTAAGAAAGTGGTCTCCATTGAGAAAAATCAAGAGTATTTCTGTAGTAAATTTGGCAGCCTTACATACTTACAACCTGTTTCATATCAAAACAGCATAATGGTGCAGATTCCTATGAAAGAATAACTGGATTTTCTCATTCCTTGGCAGGTAGAACTCTCAGTGGATCAGTAAGCTAGAGGAAATTTTATCCTCCCCTTCAAACCCGTCAGTCTGGGTCCTGTAGAGAGGGAATCAAAACCTCATTTTGGAGCAAAGGAATCTTGTCATTTACAATCCCTGTAACTTACCCTACCACAGAAACAAGCAYGCAGTATCCTCTGTTAGAGGTTCTTGTTTCTGCTGTGGCTTACCAAAGGGCATAGCTTGTTCTCCTCCCTCCACTYGTGCTGTGGGGTTGATACTGTCATCAGTTGTCTAACATGCCCTTATTTTCCTTTCTGCCACCGTCATCCCCTCAGACTCAAGAGGGAGAGGACCGCAGTGGCAGAGGAGTAGGAGGCAAGCCCAAAGGGGCAAAGTGTCGGTCGGTGCAGCCCTTAGATAAAGCCTTTGTCTGCTCTCAGTTTACTCAGAGCCAATAGGAAAGCCTGCGGGATCCAATCCGAGAGAGCTCCATATGATGAAAGGCAGGGTGAGTTCGCTCGGTCAGCTGAAGACCAAAGCAGCGCAGGGCAGAACCTTTTGCATCTCGGTGTCCCATGCTGAGCTGCACACTTCTCAAACACAGGCTGCATCCTGAGGCGCTGCATCCAGGAGTTGCCATAACCTTCGCCTGAACTCTTAGGTTTTGCCCCTCCTCACGAAGGGGACTCATTCTTCTCTCTCCTCGGGAGAGCTCAGCTGACTCCAGCTGCGTTAGCTCCAGCTAGGTTTTTTGTTGGAAAACTTCTTGCTCCCCATATTTCCATTTGAATGCAGTTCATTTTCTCCACCCATATGGATGACTTCAGACATTTTCTTATTAGGTCTCCTCTTTGTTGTTACATGACTATGGTGGAGTTTTCCCCTTAACCATCTGTCTTTTTGAGAAGTGCTTTGAATATTGTCAGGTGTTCATGCTAGCACGAGTTTCTTCTTGTATTCCTCAGAGCCTTTTCAGTCAGTTCCTTTTCTACTTGACACAGAGCTACAGCAGCTGGTTGCCAAAGCACTCCATCACCTTTGTTAATAATCAGATTTTACTGCCTCAGTAAAAAATGGACAAGAGTGAGGATTTAAAAGAGATTAGCCTTTAACTGAACTAGAGGGGACTACAAATATCTTTGGTTTATGTGAAAGATCTAAAAGGGTTTTTTTGTCTTGAGAGTATTAATGTTTCCTTTTAATGAGATAAGTGCACAAACATTTAATTTCTTGTACCATCTTTCTGACATTTTTTCTTAATCCCTGGGATTCTATTATATAGTATGATTGTCAAAAATTATGTTTGCTACAACATAACACTGTTTAACTAAGAACTCTTCATATTTTCAGTAGAATTTTCATTTGTTTTACTCTTTTTAGGTAGTCAGCTCAAAAAATGTGCACAGCTAAAGAAAAAAGCAAAAAATCAGCATAAAGCATCTGGATGAATAATGTAATAATAATCTATTTGAGTGGGGTGTCACAGATATCACTGCACTCAGAACAAACAAGTCTCCCCAACAGCACTTCAAATTTAAACCATCTTCAATGCGGCAAAAGCCAGGTAATGARATAGCTCCATCTTCTCCTTCAGAATTGACTCCAAGAGGCATAAAAAATTGGCTTATTTATTTGCATTATTTCTTTATTCATTCTCCTGTTAAATGGAAGATGTTGGTTTGAACTGTGCCAGAATAAAGGGGARATCCACACCCTCCTGTTCAGGGCAGTGCCCAAGGCAGAGAGCCTTAGCTAAGGAGCTGCCAAACCCATGAGAATTCATGAGGCTCACTTTGCTGATGAAGACAGGACCCAGCAAAGTGCCTGAAGATGCTGCTGTGGGAAGGAAACTGAGTTTCTCCTGGCCAGAGCAGAGCCAAGAACCAAAAATGCTGCTGTCTGCCACCTATTGCAGTCTGCTACAGACAACGCTGCCTGTTCCCACTGCGTGTTCAGGAGGATCCAGCAGAAGGCAGGTAGCTCAGGGTGTAAGCCAGGAGGCTTTGGTTCTCGGGGCCAGCTTGGCTGTGGGATGTGAGAGGCTGGCTGGAGTGTTCAGGAGCTGAGTTTGCTTAATTGTGTAAGATGGTGATGTGCTCTTTCCTCACTGTGTGCAATAGCATGGAGCCTGTTCCCACTTTCTCACCTTGGCTGCTGTGGGGGACCACGTGTGGAGTGCCTGGTTCTGTTCCTTTAATTGGGTAATTAAAGTTTAGGGAAGGGAACAAAGGAAAATACTCTCACGGTCCCTCTCCTAACACACATATGGATTGCCAGAGCGACCTTGCTTTAGCTTAATTTCCAGTACCTGCTCCAGTTAGTTCAGATTCTTGTGGTTTAATTTCTTTTTTTCCCCACTGAGAGCTTAAACCACTGTACCAGGGAGAGATGTGCGCTCTCATTTGTGCAATACCTTGCTAACCCATGTGCATCTACTCTGGAAAGCCCTGATTGTGACTTATGCCCCATTTTTGGGGAAAGCAAATAAAGTTTAAAGTTAAATATTTCAAGAACTGTTTCAGTGATCTGGATCCTGTTTTCCAGGTGAGGTTCTAATTCCTTTTGCATTTAATTCACCAAAAGAAGCACAGGTGATGCTGGAAACAAACCTTGTCCTGTGCAGGCTGGAAAGTCTAGAAATGCTGCAGATGCCCTTTCTGCAAAGAAATCCTTGTATAGTGCTGCTGAAGACTCAAGGCCTTAAAAGAGAGAAGGATCCTGTCTGCAGTGCCCTGAAGGTGCATCTAGAGCAGGACTCACAGTTGTGAACCCCAGTCTCACACTCATGCTTAAACTATTCACAACAGCGTGTTGATAGAGACAGCACAGTTGTTTTACAATTCATGTTGAAAGAAAATTAAGGACTAAACACAACAGTAGAAGATTTTGCTTCCACCGTATGGTGAGATATTTCCTGTTGTATTAACAAGATTTGGGGCCATGAGAGAACAACTTAAAAGACACAGAATTAGGTTTCTTTCAGGCTCTTAACACTTCTTCAAATCCTACCTTTGGGCATCTCATCTCAAGGATGCAATTACTTTCAGAGCTCTATCTGTCATTATCACTATTATGAGACATGATGTGCTTCATATTCTCACTAAAATTAAAGAGAAAATGGAAGGCAGATAGTATAATGCAGTTCAATATCACTAAGAGATGAAATGGTATATATATGTGTATACAGGGAGAGTTTTAGCTAAATTTGTTTTTTTGTTCATAGTACCCTGTAGGCCAATCAATGAAATTGCATCTTTTACTGGCCCAGCCTAGTGCCAAGTAATTCTCTTCTCTTTTCTGTTATCTTTACCRCATTTCCTAATGATTCCTCAAGTGCTCTGCTCAAATTAAAGTCTAACACTATATTCTTTTGTTAAATCTTTTTGCAAAACACGTTTGTATTATAAATCAATGCAATGAAACCACTGAATAATGCAGGCACAATATATACATCTAGAGATCTATTTTTAATATCTTCAAACTCAAGTAAAGAAGAGGAATATGGCAAATAAGGCCATGGGTAGTCTTGCCTTTTATGTATGTATGTCTCACATACTGAAAAAAAATAGCTCATTGTGCAGAAGTTTTGGGTTTGCCTGTTTTACACCCTAAATTCAATAAAGCATGTTGTGTTAAGAACAGGACTATCAGCAGGTGATATTTAACTAGATCAGTGAGGATTTCTGATTTTCCCCATTCTTCTCAAAGGATTGAGAGACTTAATCCAGGTTATTTTTATATGTTAAAACAGAGTGCTATCAAATATTCAGCAGAAAATGCAACAGAAGAGTAAGTTGATAAACTTGTATAAGAAACTGTGAGTGGAATAAAAAAAAGAAGTAAAAAGAGTTCTTAATGAAAGAGAAAATATAGCAAGGAAACAACTACCATAGAAATCTAATAAAAAAAAATTAACAAAGGTATCAGCAGACACCATATAATCTATCTAGGAAAATAGAAATACCTTTTAATTGGCTAGTTTACATCTGGAGAATTTTGGAAGCAGAATGTAGATAGTCAGGTTTTTTATTTGGAGATCTAATACATTTTGTGTTCATGTCACATATCCTCCTCAGCTCTGTTTTATTTTCAGTGATTGTTGCCAATTCAATGAATTTTGTTACACATCCCATTACAATTAACATTTTTGTTAAACCTGGTCTTCCTTGACCACCTGAAAAATTTCATAAAAAAAGAAAAAAAGAAAAATGTTTCTCTCTTAAATGCTTCAAAAGCAAATGTARGAAAGTTTCCTAATTGAATCTCATGGCTTTTGCTGCAATCTTACAGGCTTTTTCAAAATTATCTTAGAACATGTGGCTTTGGTCATGTTGTCTGTGCAAAACCTGTAGAATATGTGTCGCCAGTGGGGAATATATAAAAGATTCTGTGAACTTAGATTCTCTGCAGAGAGGCTTAGCTGTATTATAACAGCTTTCTGACTGAAAGACCTTCTATTCCAAGCACATCTCAGTCCTACAGAGAGCCTTGTACACCCCAGAGCTGCAAGAGATACGTGCCATAGAGCCTGCAGTGCTCATGCAATATCTGGAGTGTCCTCATCTCCTTCTCAACTTCCATCCTGATGAAACAGGAAAGAGTTTCTAGTGATAAAATGTTGTTGGATGTTTTACTCTGCTTTGCTGTCTGAGATTAAGATAAATTATGTTCTTAGATAAAGAAAACGGAAAAAATTTTAATACCTAGTCTCTAGAAGTTTATTTCATAATGTCACTTGTAACTTTCTCTCTTTTCCAGCATTGTTTCTCCATGCTGGAAGATCCAACATCTTTTCTCTGTGATGCTTTATGAATGTGTGTCCAATGTACTGTAGAAATATTTGTGTACACATTCCCACATCTCTAAAGGAAAAATGAAAATAACTGTGGTTAAAGCTGTCATATCAGCCACAGAAAATATGTACTTAGAAAGTGAAAGGGATTTATTTTATAAAGCAGATATATGAAAGTCATTGCCTCGTAGATAACGACTGTGACTTCAGTGCAGGGTAATACAGAAATAAGTCTTCCTTGGTGGAGACAAGCTGCCAGGAAGAGCTCAAGTCACCAGACAGTAACAAGTTTGCCTCAGGCTGTTACAGCAGMAAAATTTTCCAGGCTAGTGAGAATACGTTTACCACTGGACAGGGTTAAGACTAACAGTRTTAAAAATACTCTCCTTATCAACTAAAGCAAATCTCAGAAGATCAGAGGTCCCTGTGCAAGGTGGGGTCACATTTCTGCTGTATCATCCTCTAAGCAAACCCTCCCCAAGGACAGTACTGACCACCAGTGCCCATTATTTCAATCCAGCTGTAAATAATGATCCTGAAAAATTTATTTCTGAAAACAGCCTTGTATAAATTGGAAATTTTCTCTTTTTTATTTTTATATCTTGAAATTACYAAAGGATAAACACAGTAGAAAGTGCTTTTTTTGGAAATTCCCAAAAGAAAAGCATGGTCCAAATATTTAAAGAATAGCTGGTCAAGCCATAATCTGAAAATAATTTCCTCTTTACTAGTATCAGGTGGACATAAAATTAAATTGTTTGGATTCTGATGCATTCTACCCATAACACACACTAATTTAACCTTAGCATCAGTAAAGATTGATGGAAAAATGAAGCTGTTAAACATTATTAAAAGTCAGAGAGATAGAGACTGGAATATTAGGAAAGCTACTTATTTTGTACTTTCTTCAGCATATTCTGGGCAGAAACATTTTGTACTTTTTAGCCCTCTCTCGACACTATTGTCCCAATAGCTAGGAACCCCCAGTTTGAGGTTAAGCTTTGGCAGGTCTCAGCTGGCCACAATGTTTAGCGAGACACCCCTAGTGAATTTTCATATGCTCCATTTATTTTGAGAAAGYGAAGGAACAAGTTTAAACAACAGGCATAGCCAAAGGTAGAATATATTCTTCACTGTGGATAAGGCATCGTGTATTGAGAGACATAATCCTCATCATGACTAATTCCCATAGGAAATGCCGACACAAATCTCTCAAAAGTAGTGCTGAACTCTATTAAATTAACCCGAAGGCAAAGGATCGACACCTCACAAGCCAGCAAAATCTGTGCTCGCCACTCCAGCTTCTTACAACACTTTTTGTGTCAGAGTGATTACAGATTTTCATTATCTCAGGCGAGTGACTTTTACTCTTGGAGTTGATGCGCTTGGTAAATGAAAATGTAAGGTCATATACCAGCCAAACACAGGATAAAAGAGTGAATATAAAAATAAAGTAACATTTCCTCTTCCCCTCTTTTCCTTCCATCACCCCTGTAGTAGAATATATGCTATATTCTAGCAATATAGCATATATTATATGAAAATATAAATTTTCATATAAATAGCGTAGAGTTTGAAAAGACAAAAAGACTACCTGGAGTCAGTTAAAGTCATACTTTGATCTTATCTCCAAACAATGAATGATCCTTTTCCTGGAAACTATACCTAGGAACTACAATTTTTTTTTTTTTTAACTAATAGCATTAAAATTATTTTTTTGTTTATTCTGCATATAATAAATTCTTATCAGTTGCCTTTGTACATATATAGGTATCTTTATATATATAYGGCTTTCTGAAATGCATGTAGATTACTGAGCATTTTTGTGCCTCTCTGAATATAYACATAGTAAAAGGAATGAACAGGCAGATGCTGATAAGCCAAAGCAAGACCTGAATTCCTGAAAAACTGGAATGAGCATGTGTAGTAAAACGTGTGCATCGTTGCACATAAATGACTCAGATAGGTGTTCATAGGAAAGTGGCTCCTTTGCATGACAATCAGTTGGACACTTTTATCTAGCTAGCTCACTCTTGAAAGTGACTACACCAAATACAATTAACATGAGTTTTCATATGGTTAAACTGCTACTTTAATCTGCTCAAACTTCTGACAGGCAATGATTCTAAGAGCCAACAATGGTTTTAGCGGCAACACAGGATTAGAATGGGCATCTAAAGTCCAGCCTCTTCTTAAAACAAACACAACATTATGTAGTCTTGTTCATAAACCTATCAAACTCCATCTTTTTTATCKCAGATAATCTCTTGGAAGGCTGTTTCAAAGGTCGTTTAATACTTTGATAGCTAGAATTATCTTCATTTCACAATTGAATTTATTAACAGGAAGCTCATACTGAATTATTTGTGACTCAGTGCACAAAAATTTTATCACTCAGATATTTCATCACCCTTCTGTTGAACCTATTGAGCTGTGAAGCATCCACTTAGCCTGAATTTTCTTAGGAGAATAAAGATGACTTTTTGAGGACTTAYTTAGTAAGAAATGTGTAAGTAGGTCCCTGATGTAGTAATCCACCTGCAGAGCAAGTAGGTAGCATATTTCTTCATTATGCTTTTTGGGCTGATAGCTCTGAAAAAGAAATAGGAGACATTGAATACTTCATCACACTTCGTAAATACCGATGACACTGAAAACTCTGTGTTATCCATAGGAATTCTTCTCCAGCAGCAGGAAAAGAGCTGTTGTTGCTAATATTTATCAGCGCTAATCTGAGTGGGCAAGATCTGTAGAAGAAATTTATTTGAATAGATGTGGATATTCTCAGTATAGATACATAAATATYGGCTGGTTATTTAAGTTTCCGTCACAACCCTCCATGAGAAATAAGCCCTTTAGGATGTAAGTCATGTATCTATTTCATAAGTCTACTCAGGAGGAAATGGTTTGTTCCCTAGAAGGACTTATGTTTCCTTACTGACAGTAAAGGCAACCTTGGAAAGAAGTCATCCGATGTTAGCTGCATTGGATAATCTTCTGTCTCTGTTACATCAGGATGACTTCAAACCAGGGAATTCCRTCATTTCAACCTGATGCTATCCCATAGATCCTTTATGCTCCCAATATAATAAACACACAGGCACTTCCAAAGAGCAATAATTGCACAGAAGATCTGCCTCCACCTCTGTGAGTGCCAACTGTTCACCCTCAGTTGAAGAAAGAGCCTATATATGATATGCATCTCAGCCACCTTGGTTTACTTCCAAAATTTGCAAGGGATAAGTACAGGCCAGAAAATGTAACCATATCTCTGTTCATTTTACAAAGACAACCAAAGAGCAGAGCTCTGTTTTTCATGAATCTCTAGGTTTAGAAATGTCAATCAGCCTATCAGTGTACTGAAATACCACCATAAAATTATTTACTATGTGGTGTTGCATTCACACACTGTAAGTCAGAAAATATGGCAACCTAAATAATAGTGTTCAAGAGATCCAGCAAGTCTTGGAACATATAAAAATACGTTAATATAAACCACTTGCCAAATGCTCACAGGGATGAAGACTGCATTGCAGACAACTCCTGAAAAGGAGGTGGGGCGGTGGGAGGGTAAATTCGTAACACAGATTATTCACAATGAATGATTCAGCTAGTTCTTTTTGCAACACACTTCCACCAGCTGGCTTTTGTGTAAGAACTTCAAAGTATTTCGGTATGAATTGATTAAGGCTCTACACTACATTGATCTGGGTGTTAGAAAAATTTGCTGTTCTCCAAAAACCAATGACATTTGAGCAATGCAGTTTTGTACTACTTCTCTTGACAAGTTCAAGAGAATATGTCTTTGAAAATTAGGAGATTTTTATTGAGCTCAGATGCAGAAATATTTTCCTTTTGGTTTTCCTTTACAAGTAAAGTACATGTTGAATCACAGAATTGCTGATATTTCCTTTATAATGTATCACCTCGGATCACTGAAATCTATCAGTTTTGTTTCTAACTGCAGATGTGGGCATTTTACAGCTAATGAAAAAAAGTTACGTGTGAGGAAAGTTCAACAAAAGCAGTCTTTTTCTCCCTCTCTTATTGAAACCCCTTGCAAAGAAAAGGAAATCCTTTGTTTTTTTCTCCTTGGCAGTAAAATGCTGTAAGCAAGGACTATATTGGTGCTAAATATTAGCAGCTGAGTTCCAGAGTAATGTATAAACAGAGTTCAAAGGCAGAAATAAATTTACATACACATTGCTAGCATAGTTWCTTTTACCACTGCAGTATTCTATACATTAATTTGAGTGCTGGAAAGCTCCTCTCTCTGTGGCTTGTATTTTAAAAACAAACTAAAATAGATGAAATAATTTCTGAGGCCGCAAATGGGACTTTGTGGAGACAGCACACATTAAGACTGAGGGCCTGGTAATTGCTTCTTATTTCTTCCCTTATTTATACTGCTTATTTATCCTGTACTTGGAGGTCTGGCAATTTTTTCCACGTTTGTGAAAGCAGCTGYGACATTTTGTGGTGCGTGTCAGTGGGTACCTCACCATACTCAAAAAGAGAAATATTATCTTTCCATTGTGGGAAAATTATGTCTCATCCTCACTCATATGAATAAATGTCTAGCCAGCTTTATCATCATGGTGACAAAGAATGCTATCCATTTATTTGGATAAGTGTATCTCATTTCCATGAATAAAAATTAAGGATACAAGAGATAATTGTGATGGGCTGAGAAATATCAAACTTTTAATTYAGTTTAGAGCAGCACTTGAAATCTTAGATATAGGTGAAATGTCCAGTTGCAGACATTTCCAAATCCAAACAGTAAAGATGTGTGTGAGACCTTTCCACTGTCTTTTACTTCTTCCTGGAAAAAGACTTCTACGTATTGGATTTTCAACGGCTGATTTCCTTTGAAGCTCTGGTGACTTGTATCACCACCAGATGAGAAGCCCTCTGAATTTTAAAATTATGGCAACTGCAAAAGGTCACAGTGGTAGCTCCAAGAGTGTAGAGTAAAATGAAAATGAAAGAAATATTTGGAGAAGATAGCTAAATATTATATACACAAAATGAAGGTAAAAACTTTGAACCTCAAAGGAGTTCCTTTTAGGCCTGAAAGAGGCTGGTACATTGCATTCTCATGAGCCTTGTGCCATTCCTGAAAAAATATCAGCAAACCAAACATTTACAGTGAAATCAATCTGTGTAAATTCTATCCGAGAACTGGCCTTCCTTCCAGTCACATGGATCTAGAAAATACCTGCCCAAGTTGGAGCAATTCTTCATCCAATACGGTTGAAATAGTAATTTCCTTTCCATATTGAAGACTTTCAATATTAGAGGCCAAAACCTCACCATCTTTTGGTGCAGGGAAGACTTTTTGGAGCCTTGTACAGAGTGTACAGAGTATACAGATTTTTCTGGTGCCAGAATGATGCCTGGGATGCTAACTTATAGTCCTGGAAAGGATGGAATGCTCTCTTCAAATACGAGCGGTAGGGAGGAAGATCACAGCAACCACATTAGGACTGCTCTGTGTCTGCTGCCATCCCATTCAAAACCTTGATGCTGAGATTGTGCACAGGTATTGAGGTCTAGGGTCTCTTTCATAAAGATGTTTTAATAAAAAAGCAAGAATACTGCAAGCTGCCAGCAATGGGGAACTCTTCCCTTTTAGAGGAAGGACAGCAAATAATGATATTAAGTCTGGTGCAGGCACCAGGTCCCTGACATTTAGTAGAACTTCTCCTCTGTCTGCATGTGATTTCCATGTGCTTCTTTTGTAGGCAGTGTTAAAGACTGCTTTAGAAAACAGTTGAGAAAACTGGAAACTTCCCCATGCCCGTGCTCCAGAAGATCTTGGAATGGGTGAACAGCCCTGGGGGAAAGGTTTGACTTCAACAGAAGGAAGATTGAAACTCCTTTCAGATTCCTGTTCCAGATTTAAATACCAGTAAAAAAATCCAGTATACACTTGCACACCAAAGATTAGTCCTTTGTAGTGGTGCCAAAACCAATCCTTAAAGTACTTTAAATATAGAGGATTTCGTTCTCTTCTGCATTTCTTCTCTCGTGAGGTTAGATCAGCTAAAAATAAAGATTCGTCCATATATCATTCAATGTGTCTATGAAAATAACTAACTTGTTCAAGGTTTCTTCTTCCTCTTTATAAGAAATGTCATGCCATAAAAAATTTTCAAGTTTTAAAGGTATTTATACTCCTTTGGGAGATTAAAAATTACAGGGGCAAGGGTGTACACACACACAAACACAGTCTCAGTGAGTCACAGTGGAGTCATTACCCACTTATTAGCGTGGTATGTTTTAATGACAGGCCCTCTTTTCATCTATTGTCCCAGACATTTCCCTCTGACTGAGTCCCAGAATTTCACATCTCTGAGAAAAGGCATTTACCAGATGCTGTTGTTTTTCTCCAGATCCAGATTCTTTTSTATTTATTACCTTTCCTATAAATGCCTGGTGTCTCCCAATTCGAGATAAATCTTCACACTTCTAAAAGAGTCTCCACCTTATGTTTTAAGTTCCCAGTAGCTAGAAGAGGCAGAGATAGAAGATGCATCCTGTTGCAAAAGAAGTTTGATATCCTTCCCATGCACTTTCTTCTCCTAAACCTAAAACCTGCAAGATACTTGACTTAAAGCTAGTGGAGGTCATGTCTTGAAACATTCAGGAGTGCAGTAGCACTTCTAAACAGTTGTCTTTAAAGGCAGGGGGAAAAATGTACTAGGCCAGTGACCTTCCACAAACTGTCYGAGAAACTGCCAAGATGAAAGAGGGAGCTGTCTGGATATAAAGGTGGAAGAAAGGAGATGCAACGGTCTACAACATTTGGGAGCTGCACAGAACGTGTTGCTRGCTGCTCTAGGAATCACCTTTGCTCCGATCCATGGCTTTTTGGCCAGATTTTCTCATTTGAGTCAAACTGTATAACACAGTCTTTCCTTTACCATCTTCATCTGGTCCTGTGTCCAGTTGTGGCCCCCTCACTTCAAGAAGGACATGAAAATGTTCTGGAGCAAGTCCRGTAAAGGGCAGTGACTCTGGTGAAGGGTCTGGAGCACATGCCTGATAAGGAGCAGCTGAAGGGTGTTTAGCCTGGGGAAGCGGAGGCTCAGCAGTGACCCTTATCTCTCCCTTCAACTACCCRAAAGGAGGGTATAGCCGGGTGGGAGTCGGCCTCTTCTCCCAGACAAGTGACAGGACAAGAGGACACAGTCTTAACCTGCACCATAGGAGGTTTATGTCGAACATTAGGAAGAATTTCTTCGCAGAAAGGGTGATTAAACATTGGAATTAACTGCTCGTGGAGGTGGTGAAGACAYCATCCTTGGAGGTGTTTAAGAGTGGATGTGGCACTTAGTGCCATGGTCAGGTTGACATGRCGGTGTTTGGTCATAGGTTGGACTCGATGATCTCAGAGCTCTTTTCCAACCTAATGGATTCTGTGTCACTCTGTAACAAATGGAAAATAATTAAAAAAAAAAACAAACAAAACAACAACTCACGTCTCATATTTAAAATGGAGAATTCAATTCAGTTTTTAGAGAACATCTGCTGATATCTATCCTGTGATGATTCATTACATTTAATAATTCTGAATTCATATAAAGTAAAGGATTTTAARGCTCTGAGAAAGAGAGAAACTACACATATATTCCTGAGCAGGACAGCTGTCAGGCAGGGGAAGTAAGGAATATTCTGATTTTGTTTTGAGGAACTTCCTTCTATAAATAACACTGCTACAAGGGTATAAATCAGAAGCACCATCATTCTGATGAGACCCCAGGAGACTTAAGCTCTGCTCACGAGAAATTAATCTCAATTAACTCAGATAACTTCTGGATAGGCTACATGCTCATCATTCACAGAGGTAACCTGACTGCTGAAGGTTGCTGTTTTCTCAGAAATGAGGCTAATTAATGAATGAATTCTGCTAAAATCCTAGTTGAAATTCAGTTTGCACACCAGAGGGTCTAATGTTCACTTATTTTCATCACAAACTTCAGTATCAGCCATTTTTTTCACCAAATATTTATTTCCTTTTCAATATAATGTTTCACTTTTTAATCAAATGGAATGCTGGAAAAAAATGGAAAGGCACTATATTTTAATTCTTAAGGTTTCTAAAATTTTATTTTCAATAAATTGTTATTTTGGATTTTTTTTTTTCCTTCTAAATCTAGAGTATGCTTTTGGTGATTTAGGATATGTTTTTTCAGAGTTACTTCAGATAACAAAATAAAAATATTTCTGTGCCTTTTTTTTTCATTCCCTGAACTCTTTCACAATGGACTGTGGTTCATGGAAAAGAATGCAATGGTCTTCCCACAGACAGGACTAGACTTAAGCACTAGACAGCAACGTTTTCTCTACATGGGAAAGAGGATGGTGGAAACTGAGTTTACAGACAGGTTCTGTCTCACAGTGGAATCTGAAATGGTGGATCAGAATCTCCTGCCCTCCCTTTACTCCCATCAGAAGGGAGAAATTAAAAATAAAGAAAAAAAAAGTGAAATAAATAAGAGAAGACAGGGAAATGGTATATAAGACATGTTTCAGAAAGAAATTGTTAAAAGACAAAAGTCATTTTGTTAAATACAAGAATATATCAGTGATCAGTCTTGTGTTTAGCACTCTGAACACAGAACTTTACAAGCATAAAGGCTGTTTTGTTGTAAGAAAAAAGACCCAATATTAGATATCTGGTGGAGAGGCTGGGGGTTGGGAATTTACCATTAACTGGAACAACTGTTCAAAGCAAAGAAATGAAAAAGGGAACAGCAGAGGAATTTCTCTCCAAGCTGCCTACTGAAGCAGTTTCGGGTTTAATTTTCATGTCTGTTTTGCAATCCCTTGATAGTCAAAACTGGCTGACACAACACATGAGATATGCCAGTGCCAGTCTTGGGTATTCTGGGTTCCTGGAAACAGCACAAAGATCTGTGTTGACAAAAACTTTACAGATGTGCCAGATTTTTTATTCAGAGCAAGAAGCAGGGGCCCCTCAAACAGGAATGCAGATGCTGACTGGGCTGGGCCCCGGGTCACCCTGGCAGGGGGCATCTCAGTGTGGGCGTTCAGCATGTCCTGCCTGACCAGAGCTGGGAAAGGGGGGTCACCAGAGCAAGCCGACTTGTTGAGCGCAGTACTTCTTTCACAAGCGTTCAGCAAATATGAACAAGGCTCCCAGTTTCCCAAATATCACTCGAAACCAGTTTTATATCATTTAAATAACAAATGGGAGATTCTTTCACCTTTCGCTTCCTTCTGTTGTGGGCAGGTTTGAGATGCCTGTGATCCATATTCTCAATGAGAAGCCTCAAGGGGAATTCAGTTTGATTCAATTCTCACTGGGATTCATATCCTGAAGCTTGTTTCTGGAAGTATGGAAGGGGGTTTTTTGGTTAATTTTTTTTATTGTAAGCTACTTCATAGAGACCTATGACAACATTGCAGGACCTGGAAACAAAGTTCAAGCAGGAAAGAAGTAGTAGAATTTGAATGTTGGGATCCAGGAGAAGGGGACGGAATCTGTGGAAGAGCTGGGTCTATTTGTTGTGGAAGAGAGGAGAGGAGAGGAGAGGAGAGGAGAGGAGAGGAGAGGAGAGGAGAGGAGAGGAGAGGAGAGGAGAGGAGAAATTTTTAACTTCACTCCATAAAATCAGTATACATAAATCTAACATCTTCGTTTCTATGTGCTTCAAATTGTCAATATTGGTCAGGTTTTAGAGCTATGAAAAGAATGTCCAGATGCAACTGAGTAATTTTTGTCTTACAGATTGTAAACTTATGGTCAATTAAAGGTATGTATTCGTGGGTCTTGACATACATAACCCAGGTGATTTCTGTACTTAGAGTCCTCCATGCCGTATTAGCTCTGTAGAGTAAGAAGGAGTATCAGGATGTAGTATAACTGAAGACTTTAAGCCCTTAAATCTAAACAATAACTGCAGCCCAGCAGAGACAAAATGTGTGGTTTATGCATCAGAAATTTGTGTCAAGGCTTGTGCAAAAGAGATGTACTCTGAAATATGAAAAGATATAATCTTGAGGTAATTTGATTTGATTCTGTTGAACCATATTTAACAATATGTCCTGTAAACACATTAAATTAACCAAGACACTGGTCTCTATTACCCAAAAACCAAAATTAATTTTTGTTTTTATTCTTAATGCATTTGAAGTTTGTCTTGCTCAAAATAAAGGAAGTAAACTTAATTTGATATAAAAGAAACAGAAATAAAAGAAAGATGTCTTATATTTCACGGGGCTAGTAAACAATTTTCTAAACTTTTGTGAGGAAATCCTCTTACTTTGCTGAGGAAATTTGACACACAAACATCACATTTTGCTATATATGACTGCAGTATTTAAATAAAAATTATTTTACTGCCTACAATAAATGCATTTTGTTTCCAGAGCATTTTACCTAGCAATTCAGAGCTTATATAGGGTTTTTTTTGTCTGTTGAACAAGGTTATCACTAAAAAAAGTCAATCTTTCACAAAGCATTTTTAAAAGTGCTTCTTTTTTATAGTGTTTATATAAAGATCAATAGTTTATGCAACTGTGAAGTCTTCAAATAATACAGTTTCTCTGGATACCTACAATAAAATGACATCTTAAATGTTTAATTTTTATTACACCTTATGTATTGACAACAGTGACATTCTCAGACATCCCATGAGCAAAAGGGCCACACAAGCCAAAGGAAAATTATTTACAGACTAGACCAAAGTTAGTTGCTATTATTAATATTGCAAGATGTTTTTCACCTTTCTCGGTTTCTGGTGTACTTCTGGGACATTGCACTTGGGCACAGCAGTTTAAGACATATTTAAGGCAAAGGAAAGACAAATCCACAAGTCCTCTAATATGTGCAGTAAAGAAAGCATTAGGTGACATCTAAGCAACAATCCACAGTCCCAAAGGTAGGCTTTGTGTTAAAGTAAATGTCATCACTCTCAGGATAAGGCCCACTTCAAGACCAAGACATTTCTTTCATTCAGATTAAGTGTTTCGAGCAAATTTAGCAATCTTCTGAAGAGTATCTCTAAATCCAAGCACCAAGGTGCTCACTTTGAAGCTAATGTTCTTACAGATTAAAGTACTTAAAAAGCTTGTAGAATCGACTCTGTTATTGCACAGGTGAAGAGATTGCTTTAGATACTAATATGCATCTGCAGTGCTGAAAGACATCAGGAAGAAAAGACTGTGAGTCTTGGWACACTCCCACACAGGTCTGACACAGGTAGAAAGCTGCAGTATTAAGCACTTCTGACTGGGGAGCACATAAACCAGAATCAAACACAGTTGGCTTCAGGTGAAACATTGGAGATTGAGTGCCTCAGCTGGTGGCAGACAAACATTATTTTAGTGTTTATATCATGCATTTTATTTATTACCTATTTTATTTTATTTTATTTTTTATTTTCTGCATGGAATTGAGTAAGCAGGAGATAGAGCCAGAGAATTTCACCTTGCCTTACAGAACCATACTCCATGGGTCATGTCCCATATTGACCACATTTCGGTGTTGTAGGGATGCCACCTCATACTTTGGTGGAGGGGAAGAAAAAGTCTTTCTTCCTTTTTCTTAGAACATAAATTTCTTTATTTTCTGTGTATGCTGTCTGTGTACTGCTCAAGTGTCCCCGTTGAATCTCCATTTATAGTACTGCTTTCACTATCTGAATTTGCATTTGGCACCTCATACTTTCAGAATATATTGCACCTTGAATGTGTGAATTACTTGCACACCTTTTCAAAGATGCCTCTTTCAAAATAAATGCCCTTTAAAACAGACTTTGAATCAGTCATAAAAATTGTTCTCAGCTGTTTCCCCTCAGGTTGCCTGCCCCAAGGAGTTATATTCATACCGGTTTAAGTTTCATAGTCCTAACAGTAAGAATTTACTTCCTCATTGCTAGATCCTACACCTTTGCAAAGTCCACACAAACTGTGCTACTCATCATTAAATTACTGTTGAATTGGAAAATATGTTAAGCTGGACTTGTTTCTTTAGGTGACATAAAAGTGTTAGCTTGAGATCTAGTCAAAAATAAAACCTGGATCCCTGAAGAGATAGTTGTTTAAAGACTCATCAGTGAACATAGGTTCTTTTCTCAAATTTTCATGCATTAAGGAAGCTTTTAAGACTCGTGGTTTCTTTACAAAGCTCTAAATTTAAAACAGATCTTGGAAAGTACATCAGGTGGCATAGAAACAGATGTGGCAGAAGAAACAGGTCTTTCCTATTTCTTTTCGGTAGGATAGCCAGAAAGTGCAACAGTCTGTTTGGGACTGTAGTTTCGCAACACCGTCTGAATCAGGCTGGCAATCAATGGAAGAGTAAGAAAGAAAGAGAAAGAGAAAGATGAGCAGGATTGAAAGGACATCCGGGTTCCCTGGCACAAAATGRCTATTGAAGTTGCGAAGTGAGAAATGCTAAGTATGATTACAGTCTTCTTCAGCCATCTGCTGTGAGTTTTCTTAGCTTTCTTCAGCCCAGAATCTGAAAAAAAGTCCTTCCAGCTGTGCCTTGTTTCTTTACAGGTATTCTCCTCCAAAAAACATTGACTGCACTCTTTAAAATTATGTTCTGCCTCTGCAGTGCCACAGAAAGGTTGCCCAGGCATTGGGATGCATATTAATAAAACRGATTTACTGAAATAGGTCTTTAACACTGAAGAGGTTAAATAGTAGGCAGCTGGATTTCCCAGTGCAGTTTTTTGAAACTCTGTGCATGAAAACGTTGTTTTTTCAGTTTTACTAGTCATTGTACCTACTGCCACACTGTAAATTGCAATTTCTTTCTATAAAATCAAGTTATGTGGACAGGAAGGATTTAAGGTAAAGTCCATGAGTTTTGCTTACTTTTATCTGTGCCTAAATTTCCTCTTCAGAATACTGATCAAAACAAGTGTTAAAATTCTTGATACCTTTTGCAGAAATTTATATTTAAAATACAAACATGAATGACTAATATAATGCAAATGACTCGTCAGTCAGTGACTAATTGCAAATAAAAACCAAACAAATAGATATCTACCTCTAWAAGTGTTGCTGTTATTGTTTCCAGATAGTTTGAAAAAACACACTTAACCTGACACATGATGAATATTTTTGTACTACTTTTTAACAATATTTCTGACACATGGAAACAGAAAACAAGTCATTAATTGTATCATTCATATTTTTTTCTAATTAACTTAAAATCAACAATTTCAGAAACTGTTGGTATAATTTTATTTTCCTAGTTCGGGTCCGTATTTATATTTACAAAGATACTGCATCCAGGTCACTAGATTGTTTTTTGTTCATAAAAGACCTCACTAAGTACAGTTTGACAAATAAAAATTGATATAATAGAGTACAGATAGTGCAATTCAATGAATAACATGTTCATAATAAGTTCAGTGATGAAAAGAATGCAAAAGAGCAAGTATTTTCAAAATCGTAAAATGCTGGGAAAAATTGAGACATTCCTCTTAATGGAAAATAAAGAGATATGTCAGTGGTAGTTCTTGCCTGCAATTCAAAGAAAAAAAAACTTTTAGTATAACATAAATAAAGATAAAGTTACCATACTACAGCAGCCAACTAAATAATTCTAATAATTGCGGTGGATAAAGAGAGGATATTTGATTAGGAGTTTRAAAATACAAGGTCAAGTACCATCTCCAGCACAGGTCARTTAAGGTGGTCTCAGAAATGTCAAGCCATTTCATTGTGAATCTATCTCCTATTCTCTGCCAATACCATCATTTCAAACTAACCAAGGTTCACTGAGTGAACCTCTACCCAGAACCTCATTATTTAGACTCTTCTCATTGTTTGTGCAGAGAAAATGGTAGCTGTTAGAATATGATTGATCTGAGCAGAGACTATATCTTTCCAATTGATAAATCACACCTTTGGAGTCATTATTTCCTTCTAATGGTTGCAGCTGCTGGCATCAAGACATTTAAAGTTAGGTGAAAAGAGCTACACTCCATTGGGTCCTGCAGCAATAAGTGGTATGGGCCAGAAAGAGTCACTCTCTAGAGCGAAACACTTGTTGCTGAGGGTCCAATATCCGTGCTAAAGGTGCTTCAGGGATTTTACTCCAGATGAGAAGTAAAAGACATTAGAGGAGCACATCTTTTAGTTTCACTTCACCCCAAAGGAATCCATTTCACAGTCTCCAAGCTAGTCCTATGGTGAGAGCCAAAGTGCAATAGGTGAGGAAAAAGAGAATATGCTCTTCCAAGGTTCGTATGTTCTCTGAACTAAAATATTATTAGAGATGTGCCCATTGCTCTTACTTTCTAACTATACCCAGAATATAGAGTGAAGACTCAGAGTTGTTTCACAACATCCCAATAACAGAAACTAATAATCATAGTGATCCTACAAAAATTCTTTTCCCAGCTTGGGCTCATACTCATGAGGAGTTTAGTACTAACAAATTTATCTCCTTCCAACATAAAATATTTCGTCTTTATTTTGTTCAGCCTGCATAGAATCTTCCATATTGTATATACCTCCAAAAACTCACTTGGTTTTACTAACTGGCTTTCTCAAGGGGGATGAGGGAGAAGCATTTGAAGCTCACTCTCCAAATGACTCACACTATCCTGTGACTTTTTGCCCTCTTTGATGCTTTTGGTCAGATTCATCATCTKAAGTTCTCTGCTTGCAGCAATAAAAAAGACATGAACTTGATCTTTTATCACCTATCACTCAACACTGTTTAATATGCCTGTGTGAACTCAGATATCTTTCAATCATTGTTTTACTTTGTAACATTTTACTTACATTTTGCCACCACAGCTCTGTCTCAGAATATTTTTCGTCATTTTAAATTCTTATTTGAGGTTTTCTTCTCTCTGTATCATGTTATGGGGCTGGTAAAATTCAGATTTTCTTTTCCTTATTTTTCCTTAGGGCCATAATTCCAAAAGTACTGGAGTATTTAAGCATTGCTTGTGAAGTCAGTGTAGTACTGCATTACAAGCGGTATGTATAAAAAGTAAAAAAACCCAACCCTCCGTATTCAAAACAGACCGATTAAGCTTTATTTTTTTCCCTGCGTGGACCTAGTTGCTGCTAGTTATCTGCATGTCTTTGCCACAACTGTTCTCTAGCTAAAGGTATGAAGTTGCTGAATTCCTGAAGTTGTTGGGATTGTTTGTGATGCTATCAACATTTTAAGATTAATCAGTGAACTCTAGATTCAAGTTGTGGCAGGAATGATACAAGAGGGATTGATTTTCATGTGTGGTGGGATTTTTTTCCCAGTTAATTTAAGTCCTCTTCAAGTCTGCACGTAGCCTGAGCTGCAATAACTGCAGCCCAGGGCAGTGTCAGTGAGGCAATCAACACCTTATCTGGGTAGCTTTCATTTCCTGTCGAAAGAGGTTGCTGAGGTATGCACTGAATCCACATCTCCCCCCACAAACTGCTTCATCCTCAGCACTATCTCCCCAGYGATCTTCCTTCCCACAGCAGAGGAAGAAGGCTGGGCCTCCTCACAGTGCTGCAAACACCTTCCTTTCAAATCCCCACTGTTTGGATTCACTGTAAGTGTGAGGCTGAGGGGATACCAACCTTCCAAAGGGCTCCAGCAACTTTGAGGAACCAGAATATGGCCTCTATGACACTGAGCAGCACAGGAACTTCTGATTTTCTTCCACTTTTTCTTAAAAGTTTCAGTTCCTACTTTTAGGGAACTGACTTGGTCTGTATGTTGCAGTCCTCCAAAATCCATGGTTTCCATCACAAAAACATTGACGTGTGATATGCAAGTAGTTCATTCTTAATAAAATGAAATAACTTAATTGTACGATATCCAACAAGCTTCAGTTTTCCTTCTTACTGCTTGCTAATGAGATCAAATACCAAACTGATGAGAGTCAGATCATTTTTAAAAGTATAAAATTGTATTTTCAAATTAATAGAGCTTGACCTAAAATCAGATTCATATATAATTAGAATAGGTTAATAAATGGTTAAAGATGCCTGCACGGGCTTTTAGACGTCCTTGTTTGCTTGGGTTTTTTCTCTTTTGGATACTGCAGATTGGGTTTTTTCTCTTTTGGATACTGCAGACTGGATTTTTCTAGGCCAATAGAAAATTTGCTCTATAAAATTTACCTTCCCTGAAGCAATGCAGCAAACTCAGCAAGATTGTTTTCTCTTAAGTCACTTAGGAAGGGTTGGGCGGGTTGGGAAACCAGCTTACTTACTATTCAAGTAAGACTGGAAAGCAGCAGAATAACACATTTAGATAACGATCTGAGACCAAATTCATCATTAGTGATATCATCAAGGCCTCTGTGCTATATTTCACTAGGGTGAGAAGACGTAAAGCTTACAGAATATAGCAAATTTTCTAACATTCATTAACACTTCAGGAGAAGCAAACGTTGGAAAATCCTCTTTCCCCCTAAACCTCCCACGTCTCCTAACAAAGCCAAGTAGCAAGTAGTAGTAGTTTTCTGGGGGGAAAAATAAAAGGAAAAGAAAAAAAAAAACCCTCCCAAATCCATACCACTCAAAAAGTCAAAGAYAATACTCGAACATACTGAGAAAGTCATAACGTCTGCTATGAATTCTAATTTCTTCAAGTGAGTTTAACTCAGTAGCTTAGATTGCTACTGGAAACCAAAACTGAAAATARTCTTGAAGGTGGATATGGCAGGGTCTTTTAATTGGAGTGCTGATCCTAACAGGGCACTGCCTCATAGAGTCACCTGCAAAAAGGGGGAAATTTTCACCGCTCCCATCATTTTGATGAAGGGCAGGCAAGCCCGGTGTACAGGACCCTTGCTTACAGCTCAGTTTTGCAAAAGTTATTCCTTACTGCTTTTGCCTTCTTGCAAGAGTACTTCTACATAAATTATTCACAGTTATCATTAATTCACAGACTACAGCTGAATAGACTTGGAGGGCACAAGGGACCATTTTGATCATGTATCCTGCTTAATAGACACCACAGGATCTCCTCCAAAAAGCAATTCCTGACTTGAATCCAGCCCTTCTGGTTTACTAAAGGAACTTTGCCAACAGACACATTCTTCATTACTGCACTCTTTGAGAGCAGCTCTTTTCCAAAGTGCAGATTTTAAAGCTTAAATTGCATATAATCAGAGAACGTTTTAAGTTGAAAAGGGCCTCACCTAGTTCAACCTCCTTGCCTTGGGCAGAAACACCTTCCTCTAGACCAGGCTGCTTGAACCCTCATCCAACCCGGCCTTGAACACTGCCAGGGATGGGGCATCCATAGCCTATCTTGGCAAACAGTTCCAGTGCCTCAGCATCCTCACAGTGGAGAACTTCTACCTTATATCAAATCTAAATCAATATTCTTTCAGTTCATTTGTTCTGGCTGCATAATTAACTCAGCCATGTGCTATCGCTTCCTTGCCTTGGAAGTGTGAGTCAGGTAAGCAACCAATAAAGGAAAACGCAACTTAATATATAGGCAGGATCCTCTGTTGATATCAGTCACTGAAATCATATTCAAGTAAACAGTTTGCCCGTGTATATCACCTGAGAATCTGTCCCCTAGGGAGTACAAATCATAAGATACAGAATTTATGAAGATAATAAGGAAGCATGTGAACTAGATTTGTTTGCATTGTCGCAAATTGATTTTTTAATAAACTCAGCTAAACCATTTTATTAGGATTTGCAATAGGAAAACAAAGAACACTGGCTTATTAAAAGAATGTAATTATTGAACTYTATTTAAGGTGGCTAAAATATAACTGACTTTTCTCAGCACCGAGAAAACTGAGATGGTGATAAGGAGCCGTAATTTTCTGGTTTGGTGCCAGTTTTGATTTTTTTTAAAGCACAAATGACAAATGATGATATGCAAATTTTGCAGAGAAGAGATGTCACAAATAGAATTGGTTTGTTGCCAATGCATCCTATGAAATAGGATTTGCTGGTTACATTGCAGTCTTTTTGCTCACCAGACAAGGAGTATTCTCATAGACAAGGTACTGTGAGCCTGACATGAAAAGTGGAGGTTTACCATAGCTTTGAAATTTTCTATACGAGTATTTGCTAGATACTTGACCATGGTACTTGACCCTTCAATCTCTGGTACTACTCTTGACACGGTGTGTAATCTCCTGCAATTAACAACTTTTCTGCACTGGCTGACACCTCTGCAGATGGTGCTACCATATACCACGAAGCACCATGTACAACACATCTGGTGAAGGGCCTGGAGGCTAAGTGCTATGAGAAGCTGCTGAGGGAATGGGGGCTCTGAGTTCTCCAGGCTGAGGGATCTTGGAGAAAAGGAGGCTATGGGGTGTCCTTATTACTCTCTGCAACTCTCAGAAGGAGGTTGTATGCCGGTGGGTTCAGCCTCTTCTCCCAGGCAATGAGTGGCAGGGTGAAAGGGCCTCTTACAAGCTGCATCAAGAAAGGTTTAGTTTGGACATCACGAGGAATTTCTTCACAGAAAGGGTGATTAGATATTGGAATGCGCTGCCCAGGGCGGTGATGGAGTGACCATCCCGGGTGGTGTTTATGGAAAGGCTCTGTGCGGCACTTAGCGACATGGTCTAGTTGAGAAGGTCGTGTTTGGTCATAGGGTGGACTTGAAGATCTCAGAAGTCTTTTCCAACCTAACTAATTCTGTGATTCTGTGTGATATGCAGTAACATTAACTGGTCCATGTTGCTCCGGTGAAAGGGCACCACATCCTTATTTCCACACCCTTATTAGTGCTCATTTTATCAGAGTGAAGGTCCAGATAGAATCTTCTTGATTGCAGCTGTCATTTCAGAAAGCATCTATTAAGGGAAACAAAGCAATATTTAATCAACTACTTATATGTTTAAGTAATTTACTGTCCCTGCTGGCAGACAACCAGTATAACAGGGCAGAATTCTTAGTAAAATTCTGTGGATTATAACAAGGACAACAAAAATGTAGCAGGTTTTGCACAATTACAGTCACAGTCATAGCATAAATGTTTTGTTCTTTGCAATATTATGAATRGTCCTACAATTTCTAAAATGCAAATGTTTCAGGTACAGTCTACCTTGTCTGATTCTTGAAATAATAGAAAATAACTGCTCAAACCTTATTAAACCTGTTTACAAAATTTGCCACTATTACCAGGAAGTCAGTAATTTCTTATTTGTTCAGTTCTCATGTTGCCTCCTCTAAATGTTTGCCTTTTAAACAATCAACTTTTGCTTGAAGCTTAAGATTCCTAGAGACTGACATCATGAAAACAATGAAATTGGTCTTACTCCTTTCTTCTTCCTTTCTTCCAGGTTTTATCTTAACAGGATTTCTGTAACCTACTTTTGAACCTCTTCCCAATATCCAGGTAACTGCCGTCGTCCATAATTCATCAGATTACACAAACCATTTCTCAGTACTTTCGCAGCCCCTGCAATACTGGATTTCCATAGAGCACAGCAGGATGCATGAATAGTCCTGTCATTTTTTTAGCTAGACGTACCAAGAAGTCTTCCTTTAGCTCATACACTAGTCAGCCACCTAGCTATTAAAAGACGGAGGTATCTCTCACTTTAATGGGATTTGCATTTCTTGAGTCTGGTGCAGACCTTTGGCTACTTTCTCAGTTCTGGATGTGTAACCTTCTCACAYGCACCTAGGCTATAGCTTGACTCAGCTTTGCTAACAATTCTCTCACTCAAGGCAAAATTGTGTTGGATACACGTGATTGCTTGTAGGTATTCACAATACTAATGAGACAGTCCCAGAATGTCAGAAAATAGGGCCACAAGGGGTGCCACAAGAGAGCTTCATGGCATCTTTTTCACTGAGAGCTGGCTGTTGTCCTAAGGAGCCCATTGTGCCCCTAGCAAAGCATTCCCCACTTCCTCCGGGTGACTCCCGCACTGCTGCACCATCCTGACTGCAAAGAAAATGTAAGGAGTGAGGAATGAGGAATACTGTAAAAGTCAAGGATCTGGAAAAATATGCCTGGTTTTATGTAACAGCTCCCTGACCACCTCAGCTGTGACATCTACCTTGTCTTAATCCAGCTTTTTCAAGCATCTTACTGACAAGGTAGGTAGCTGACCAAGTTTTTAAAGGTAGTTGGTCCTGGATAGGAGGTGTTAACTGAGTAAACCCTGCAATGCCTGCRCTGACATTTTTAATGAAGCTGAAAAATGAACAAGGATATCAATCCAAGCTGTCTTGGCTGTGTTGCATGAGGGAAAAAGAAGGACTGGGTATAAGTGAGAAATAAATATRTTTTTCTCTAAATGCAAGACYTCTGACCAGAAGATGCAATTTGCTGAACAAGAAATGTAATCTTCTAGGTGCTTTTTGAAATATAATTTGATAAAAAATGAAACAATAATGAAAATACTTCCTTCAAAAATTAGTTTTCTTATGCCTTCATTGAATTGAAATAAAGGTATAAATACTTTTGTTCTTTTAAAATCACAATTTTTAAAATGTTTTATCTTTCATCTCCAATGTGTATGCCAAATCTGCTAAACCTGCATAATCTTGATAGCTACTAAAAGAAATACATTAGTCAGTATTATTTTTTTACTTCAGCATAAACTTTTTATTCAAATATTCTGGCCCTAAATATAGAGTGACAATTTCTATCATATAAAGACATAACACTTAATTCTTTTGAGGGATTTTAATGGAAAACAGAAGAAACCTTGGAAATTTTCTCACTAATAATTTTATATTATAGTAAATTAAAATACTTCCCTCCTTATTCTGCTTTTGGGAATATCTTCTCACTATGTTGTAYGAGACTGTGTCCCTCCTGAAGCACATTTCCAGAGTGGAAAGAAAAATGGATCCATTAAAAATAAATAAGAAGGATTGACTAGATCTTTGTCAATGAGAATGTTTCTGCATATTCTACGGGTGTTTTGTAAGACATTTTTAGGAGCATGACAAAATTCTGCAGAGTTTGACTAAAAAAACGGTATACTAATATATTTATGGGTCTTCAGTGACAAATAAAAACATGAGGCAAAATTTTTTTCTACCAAATATTTTACAAGTCATAAAAGAGCCAATACTTATCTACAGTTTTTTTTTTTTTCTGAGAAAATATAGTTGCACAAGACCTGGTTTTCTTCCTTGAGTAATGAGACATAATTTATTAATGCCTTTAGGCTTCGATTTTATTCACCTCCATCCCTTAAAAAAAAAAAAAGAAGCTTTTTTCAAAGCTCTGCAAAAGTTTATTTGCTGCTTTGCAAAGCTGTGTCTACCCTCCTCACCACCTCAGTTTTTAGGGATGTTCATCCTGGCCTTGAGAGATTGATAGCTATTTTTTTCCTGCTGATTTTATTGTGTTAYGAGTTATCAAGCTTATCAAGGACTGTGCTGTCAGTGAGATACACAACATCCCAGGCAACTTGAGATCAGGTGTCAGAAAAAAGTGAACAAAACACAGTGATTTGTAACTGAAGGAGGAATTTCTACAATGTCTCTGATATTTCACAGAGTTTACGCAATTGTGGCTTAGGGCAGAATTTTAAAAGGTTTTTTTGTTCACATAAGTCCCCTCTTTCACGCCTGGCTTGAGACACAACCATTTCTCCAGCCGTCTTTGTGATGCAATAGCTACAGAACCTAAAATATCCTGGTTTGTTTATTTATTTTATGGTTTTGTAACAGGATGGTTCCTTGAGATACTGTATCTCCTCATCAAGGCTGTCCTGGGAAGCAGCCAAAGCAGTCAAACCATCACTACCCTTACTCCAGTGCCTGCACAGTAGAGCCCACGCCCCACAGACCAGGAGCTCAAACAGGACACCTCTGTCACTGTGCTCACACCACTGCCACGTTGTGAGTGCATGTCCTGGGAATGGCCTCCCGGGGTGGCCACCCTGGCAAGAGAGGTACTTGAGCCCTGCTTGGCTTGGCACACCCCAAGCTGTAAATAATGGGACCAAACCGGGAATCCTTCTTCTGCTTTGGAAATGGGCTGCTACTCATTTTGCCGCAAGCCCATGTTTAGGATGCTTTTATTGTTTTCCTAAAAATCAGCTTTATTGCAAGTCTCAAATAACCAATTCCCGGCAGATGCTGCTGGGGTGGAAGTGGGAGCAGGGACTAGAAGCACGCACAGAGCAGGAAATGCAGCGAGAGCGTGTGCTCACAGTCCTGTCAGAGTGCTGCAGTCCTCCCCTCTTGAAGCATCTCAGCTATGCCAGCCCTGCTTGTCTCTGCACCAGAGCTGCCAASTGGGCTAAATCGCGTGGTGACTTTGTGAGGCGGACAAATGTAGGTTAAAATGCACCGGCCAAGCTCATTTCCATTTGGATTTTACCCAGAGTCTCAGATAAAGGGCCTGAGCAATAATTTGATGCACTAATTAGCCCATTAAAAAAGATTGTTATTTTTAGGTGCCTAAAGTTTTGTCTCAGGGGGAGAAAAAGCCTTTGGTATATTTTGAAGAATTTTGTGAAGAAGCCTGTTGGAAGTGAGAATAAACAAACAAGCTCTTTCAAATTCCTGGAAATGGCTGAGAGACATGTTGTAAATTCTTTGAATTTGTAAAATAGACTGCAAGTGACCAAGCATGTAAAAGCAAGGCTAACATGTCACAGAGGACTACAGCTGGTTGACTACTGCATTTTAATTTTAACTTTCTTTTTCTAAATATACTTTATAATTTAATATTTAGTTCATAATGCAGTATAACAAAGGGCCAGTGTACATTTTATTATAACAAGCCTAAACTGAAAAAATACTAAAACTGCAGAATAAAGTGGAGAAAACATAAGAAAACATCAACTGTCCAGATTTGATTTACTTCTGTTAATATGGATTTAAGAACATATAAGAATATTTTTACAAATACTATACTTTGGTACTCTTTCCATATGTGATCTCACATCTTGTTTACTACACATTTTCCAAATTTGCACTGAATAGTTGATTGTTAATTCTGAATAATTAAWATTGTTACAGAATGTTGTCCAAAATTTTCTGGAATAATTGCCTAGAGTTAGCTTTCCAAGCCTTTATCGGTYAATTTGAAATAGTGAACCAGCAAATCCTGTTGGAATCATTAACAACATAACACTTTTGAAGCACTAATTGCTTATTTCAGTATCTGAATTAAGTCTGCAGCTCAGAAAAACACATGCTCAGGAGGAACTGAGGAAATAATCTTATGAGTTTTCAGAATTTAGCTCAGGTCATAAAATAGTTTTCATTTTTGTGAAGGGCCATCCATTTTCCACACTTACCCTCACTCTGAGCTGCAGAAGTATAAAATTGCTGGCCAGCAAAGTCAGCATGTCGTGGGAAGTGCTAACCTGGGCTTAGCGCTGMCACAAGGACACCGCACTGGAGGCGAACACATTCATCTGCCAGCACTGACCATGCAGACTCAAACACTGGTAGTGCTCAAAAGAGCAACAGAAAGAAGCAGATTAGGAAAACACTGCTGATCACTTATTATTGCATCCACAAGCTCAGCTCCTGGCCTGGTTTGACTTTCCTTCATACCCATGTGAAGGAGTAAATTGGCTTCRATCAATGCGGTGAAACCGTTGTCAAAACAGCATGTGTGAAGAACTCAAAACTCATTTGAGGATGGGTAAGTAAAGAAAATAGAGAATGTGCTGGCTATAACATGCAAGGACTTTATTGATTATCTGCATAATATTAGCAGTGACTCATGAGTYTGGGGGTTTGTCTAGTAGCAGTTTGCTGCTCAGAAGTGCACAAGGAACTGCTTAGTCGTGTACATCCAGGAGCAGCTATAGGAGTTCCAAGAACTACAGAGAAACTGAAACAATCGCTAGCTAATTACTGTTTATTACTGATTATTCTTYAGCTCTGCCCCTGGTTTTGCTCGACTCCTCTCCTGTCTAGGAGGACGAMAAAACAACACTTTCTTCTGTTTTGACTCTGGTGACTGCAAGGACACACAGTGAGAGTCACAAGAAAGGGCATGGTGTTCCCTGACTACATCCTAAATAACCAGAGATTTGTCTTTTCCAGTCTTTGAAAGACTCCAAGAACACACAAAAAAAAAAAAAAGAAGGAAAAAAGGAAACATTTCCRTTTATCTTTTATTCATTCTCTTCTCATAAACACAGTGAAACAAGACTTTATTAGACATTATTAATTTTGCTGCTACTGCTTGCATGACTGAGGCACCTGCAGATCCCAAGTGAGATAGGTGTCAGCTGTGCTAGGTGCTGTACAGATAAAAATCTCTTGAAAGTGTTTGCTTCAAACATTCACCAGCTGACTAGACACRAGAAACTACATGGGAGGGAAGCAGGCAGCAAAGAGGCAAAGAGGTGCTTGCTCAGAGTCACTCAACAAAGCAGTGACACAGCTGGGAATAAACTCCAGGTATCCAGATGCTCAGAACTCTGCTCAGGCCAATAYACTAAGCAGCTTTGCCAGCTAAAACAAACATATTTTTTCATCTTTGACAAACTGCCAACTACAGTCAAATGTGCTAACAAGATGTCCAAAAGCAGGTTTCGCTCTTCAAATCCTTTTGAAAACAAGGCAAAACACAACACCCTTTTTTCTAATTGCCCAGTGTCACTCTTAACTGTTTCAGACTTTTAGGACAAATTCATTTGAAAAACAAAAAGAAGCAATTCGTTACCTTTTATTTGCAGGTGACCACTGGAAGCAGAATGCTATTCTCAAGGATTGTCTCTGCCACTTCTTTAAAGTGCATGCAAGGTAACTTTGCTGGTTAAACGGTAGATTTTAACAATTAGGGTGGATATCTTGAGAGAACCCTGTACAAAATAAAGGTTTTGTTTAATGGGAAAGCATCTTGTTCAAATAATATGCCCAACAATATCTAACTAGTTTATCACAGCAGTTACCTTCTGACATTCACCAAGAAGTTTTACACCAGCTGTAAAGCATATTGCAAAACTTCCTCGTATTAAATCCTGTCAGCAAGACACTTTTTCAGCTCCAAATATGCTAGGCAGACAAAAAAGTCAGCACAGAAGAAAAATACTTCCCTGTATTTGACCAAAACTGAAAAAAAAAAGAAAAGGAAAGCAAAAGAGAAGAAAAATAAAAGAAATACAGAAGTTCTTTTTTTATTGTATTTCCAATTGTAGCTTCAAGAATGGAATAGAGAACCACCTTAAGACTCTGAGCTGGAGAGCAAGGGGAGATTTTTATGTCACTTCTTCATAGCCTTAAATCATCATGGCCATTGGATGCTGATTCACAGCTATAAAGTACTTCCAGTGTTTACATTAGGGTTTCTGAAAGAAATGCATATCTCAGGCCAGCAGATCAAATACATCACTGTCTACAGGAACTGAAGTAAGGCAAGTATGCATTGTGTCCAAATGAGGCCTGCAGGAATATAAGGCAAACAAAACTTTGATAAGTTACACCCAAAAAATCTGCACACAAACACAGAGTGAGGATGAAGAAAAGTTATATAGTGAGTTTTTTTGTGTACAGCAACAAGTGTGGTAGGATTAGGTCCCTCTGTCTTTATGAAAGTAAAGTTCCACTTCACAGGGGGAAGGAAAGGCATTTTTCTTTCCGGCTCATTAAACTATATAGAGCACAAGTGAGGCTCTGCGGTATATTTCAAAATTGTATGAGCTAGGGCAGGAGGTGAAGTCAGATTTTCCCAAGAGAAAGGGAACTTTGGGATACTTGTAGTTTTGGTGTGCTGGTCCTCTGTGTGCTATTGAACTGGAACATCAGCCCTTGTGCCCAGGCTCAGCACTTGTGGGGGTTGCAGGGCAAGAGGGCACAGAGCCAAGAGAAGCGAACTCCCCTCCCAGGATGGCAGCAAGTGCTCTGCAATTGCCTCCTGTATCCCAGCAGCTGAAACAACCTGCGTGCTCTCATAGGTGGAAATCCTTCTGCACCAGTCCTCAGGTCCTGCTCCTTACCGTCTTGTCTCGTTTATGCCGTGCCTCTTGCTCAGATAGCTTCCTGCTTCCACCACCAAATGACACTCATTCCACTGCAAATGTCCCCTTTGAAGTTGCAGAGGAGGGGCCTGGATTTTATCCATGGCACAGAATCCTAGCATAACTTTAACCCTCTCTTTTTTTTTTTTTTTGGGTGGGGGGGGGAGTGGAGGGGGCGGTGGAGGGGAGAAGCAGCAGTTACTGAACACAAGAGGAAGAAAAAATTTAAAAATACAACATTTCAATCTTCAGTTACCAATTTTCACATTAGTAAAGGGCTTCTCAGAAAAGAAAAGGAGCTGCTGCTGCATCTGCTCATCCTTGCCTGCAACTTTCTCACCAGCCTGAGATTTCCACAGCTATGTCATCGTTTAGTCAAAGGCTCTTGCTTTCAAGGTCAATTACCCCATGGTCATGTTGCAGAGAGCTCTGAAGGAACTCTTCTGGTCTGACACGTACATTTCATGCCTACCTGTGGAGGAACGGGAAGTGAAACTGTTAATTGGTTGTCAAGCAGGATGAAAACATTATTCCTTTGGCTTACTAGATGTTCACACATAAAAAAAGCTTAAATGTTGTTGTTTGGATCTTTTTTTTTCGTTAAACAAATGAGAAAAGTTCTTGTGAAATGCTTTGAAGACCAGAAAATCAGAGCATCTTGGTCTGAGTTTGAGGCTATATTTTTTCTATAATGACAATAAATATAATTAAATGTTTTTCTGAAATGTGAAATCATTCCAGTTCTCAGCTGGCAACATATAATTTTAAAAATGTGTCAAAGTAAGTCACAGGGAATTTTTGGAATGTTTACATTTGTTAAGGAAAGATTTGGCAAAACACATTCTTGAAATGTTTTGATTTCACTAAATCTGCTTCTTTACCCCCCCMAAAAAAATGGTGAAAGAAACTTTCACTGAGCTCAGATTACAGATGGCTCTTGGACTGTGCGGCTTACAATAAATGAAAAAAAGTCCTTAAACTGTAGTTCAGGTCATTGCTTAGTCTCCTTTTAACTCCTGCCATGTTTCTCAGATTCTTAAGAGCGGACTCTTCCATTCCAAGCCCAACAGAAATTTTACCACAGGTACAAGTTTTCAAATGCAAACTGGAATCATATCATATCCACCCCTAAAATATCTCTTTTAGTGTATGTAAAGTGGCTCACTGGGACCATACAAGAAATGTTTACAAAGAAAACTGCACACAACCCATAAAGACATAATTAACAATTAGCACCGTGAAGGCACAATATTAGAATATTTTGTAAGAGCAGAGATATTTCTGTTGAAAGATTATTAAAAATTAAAAAAAAAAAATCAGATAAACTCCAAACGGAAGGATTACAATATATAGCACTAGAGACCTGTTTTTCAATTCATGAGAAAACCAAATAAAATGCATAAGGAGCCTCCTTAAGAAAACACATTGTGTACACTCATATGTACACTAAAAGCTACACAAAACAAGCTCTCTCCAGTGCATTGTACATTGGAAACCCTTAAAGTTTCCCTTATAGTTTAATGCAATTTATTTCCTATAAATTAATCTACTTCCTCTCCCAGTATGAATAAGATGTTGTATTGCTATGCTGTTTGGTTCAGCAATGACAACAAGCCGTAGACAACATCTAGTAAGTATAMAAAACAAATTTAATATTTTCACATCCAAAATATAAAATTGTGCTGGAATGCACACAGGGTCTTTTTTTCACATGAAATCACCTTTTTGAATCTCACTCTCCTTTCACAATGATATTGTCTCATTGCCTTTAATCAGAAGTACAATCAATTTTTTCTGTTTGTTACACACTCAAACTCCATGCACTATCTGGTAGGTTATTTGCTTATCTACATGGCCTAAGTGAACTATTCCAAGCATGTCAAAAGATCATCAAGAAGCTAGTGACAATGCTAACTATTTTTTYGTTTGCTCCAGCTCTTTGGACTAGATTGGAATGCTAATCCTTTCCTCAGCAGACACTGCACATGGAGGAGGTTCAGCAAAGGTGGAAACATGGAGTGTAGCAAACGGCAATGGCACRAGGACCTAACAAAAACAAAAGCAGGACCACCAGAAAGAAAGTGGCAGAAAGGTTTTACTTCAGAATTTCATTTGAGAAGATGGACTGAGGTGTGCACGGTTTAGGCTCCAGACTGTTTTTGGCACCTATTAGCAAAAAGACCTACTGACACAATGGTATTTTTGGGGAACTCCTAAATCACTTAGAATCAACTGCAATATTAAAATTGTCCAGTGCATAAGTCTATGAAGCCTGATGAGATGCATCCCAGAGTCCTGAGAGAATTGGCTGATGCAGTTGCCAAGTCACTCTTCATGATATTTGAAAAGTCATGGCAGTCAGGGGAAATCCCAGGTGACTGGAAAAGGGGAAACATTGCACCCATTGCTGAAAAGGACAGAAAGGAGGGTCCTGGGATCTACCAACCTGTCAGCCTCCCCTCTCTCCTTGGAAAGATCATGGAAGAGATTCTCCCAAAAGCTGTGTTAAGGCACGTGAAGGACAGGGATTTGGGACAGCCATCATGGCTTCATCAAGGGCAAGACCTGCCTGGCCAACTTGGTGGCTTTCTGTGCTGGAGGGACTCGTCAGCGGATAAGAGTTACAGATGTTATTTATCTGGACTTCTGTAAAGTCTTTGACGTGGTCACCCACATCATCCTTCTCTGCACATTGGAGAGAGATGGATTTGATGAGTGGATGATTAGATTGATAAGAAAGTTATCCTTAATTGCCAGTCTGAGAAACCTAATGCAGAAATTTGAGCCTTTCATTTAAGAGCCAGTGGCTTCATAATTTCTCTGAACTGCACAGTTACCAGAGAAATTAACTCTCCTGTTTAACATTTTAAAAATTTTTCCAACATTTAACTGAAAATCAAAGCTTAATTTAGTGTTTTGACCAATGCTGTGCTAGATAGTGATTTCTACTGTGTGAGTTTCACTGTATATTTAAGCTCTCTGGGGCAGAAAACCACAGTGTTGGCAAGACTTTGCAGCTGGTATGATGATATATAATAAATGTTGTAATTACATTTTTCAGCCACCATTTTTCTCTTTCCTTTAAGAAAGGAACTATAGATGGAAAAAGAAAGAAAAGTTGCACTCCAGTTTGTGATCATGCATTTTCATAATGTGTTTTTAATTWATTGATGTGGCATCATGTTCTACTTCTATTAATTGTCTTCTCATCCCTTAAGTTAAATGATTTGTCCTGGTACATTGAAATTTGGAGAAATCTTAGTGACTGAGAAAACCCAGATGTTACTAAAGAAGAGTTGCTTCAGTTTGCACAAGTTCTAATTTTAAAATTTAATAAGGTAGAATGAAACCTCTGGCTAAGTTCTGATTTTATCAAAACTAATGATCTATCCCTGTGTATCAGCAGTGGTGACCTCTAATCTCGCTAACAAAATATTTGTTTACAGAAAAGCTATTTGCAGGATTTTGCATAATTTATCACAGTATTTACAGCAAGGTGATTGTTTATGTTTAATTTGGAAGACTCACGATAGCTTTTTTGGCAACATAGGTTGTTTAAGCCTTTAACCCCCAACAAGCACGTTTTCAACAGACTAACCTATAAATGGTGGAGTTAAAGAGCCCTTGTATCTGTTTATATGTCCAGACCCACACAGTCCCTGCCATGCAAGTCCATGTGCCCAGGGGAGGTGTCAGCCTGGTGTCAGAGGAAGGCAAAGGTTGCAGAATAGGTTTCTGTCAGAGGCAGAGGCAGAGCACGTTTACCTTCCCCTGGCCTGCCTGCATCCCTCGTTCTTGCCCTTCAGAGACTGATCAGTTCCTTAGCTGCAAGGAGCAATTCAGACTGCCCACCCTGACAGAGTCATGTAGGTATTCCCATAGGTGATTGGTTTTCAGCTGTATGTGAGCGATTTCCATTTCCATGCCAAGCTAGGGCCATTTCAAAACAGTAGTCTAGAGAAGCTGGTATCTTCCAATTGGGAAACCCCTCAGCCCTTCACACCCCAAATTCTCAGTTGCATTCATCATTTGAGGAGTTTGTATGAAAGCTCATACAAAAAAATGTGAAATTTTCTTGCCCTTTAATGCATTGTAGGCAGGAATAATCACACAGAATGCGTCAGCTGCTAAACTAATGGTTGGACCCAACGATCTAAGAGATTTTCCAATGATTTTATGACTTTTTTTTTTTTTGAGTGATTATTGTAACACCATAGAATGGTTTGAGTTGCAAAGGACCTTAAGACCATGTAGTTCCAACTCCCTGCCATGGGCACTAGACCAGCTTGCTCAAAGTCTCACGCAATCTGGCCTTGAATGCTTACACAGATCTGCTTTTAAAATTCAGAGGTTTCTCTTTCTTTTGGCCTGACTGCTTCAGTGCTAACATTATTGGTTGCCTGATAGGAAATGATTACAATATCCTCAAAATCCTGTAAGTTGGGATTTAGTTCATGTCCTATGTCCTATCTTCTCTGTGCTAAGAATTAAAGACTCACGGCGTTTTGGCAATATGTGTAAGGCTGGAGAACAAAAACCAATGTTTGACTGTTTATTTTCAAACAATGCATGTTTATGAATAACCATGCATGTCTCTCTAAATTTAATCTTTTGCTATTTATTAATCRTATGATAAGGTCCTCAACGTTAATTTTGTCTACGGCTAATGAAAAAAAATTTCCACTTTATTAAAGTGGTCAATTACTCTAAATGTGCTTTTACAAAATAAAAGCCAGACAAAAACTGTGGCATTCTACAAACCAAGTTCTGCTCACTTGAGGCTCAAAAATGAGGAGCCAGTCAGTGCAGATTATGCAATTAGTTCTGGTAAAAGTAGTCTTCTAATTTCTTGTACTCTTAAACTAAAAGAAAATACTTGATGGTTCTCTGAGGTGAATCATGCAGCCATTCCTGTAGCCCGAAAGTTTTTTCCATACTTTCAAGAACCTCAGTCAGACATCAGCTACATTAAATTCCATTTATAGGGGTGTCATGGCCCAGAAAAATAAGCCATTTTCAGAAAGCTTCAGATTTAGGTCTCAAAGTGGAATGATTGTTTTCAGGGGGGAAAAAAAAATGTCAGCTTTCAATTTGTCCTTATTCAAACGGGGAAAAAATAGTATAATATTGCTTTTCATTGTGATTCCAAATAACAGGAGTTCTAATACCTACCAGCAGAGTGAAAGGCCACTGAATATTATTTTATTGTTGCCTCTTTACCGTAATGTTCACAGAATCTCAGCCATTTAGAGATGAAATGCAGCTTTGAAGACCTTCAGCTATGAGCAAGACACCTTCAGACCCCAACACATTTAGAGTAAAACCTCTGCACAGAGCACAGCCCTGACAAGGGGGCTTGAGATCCTTTCTGAATGCAGGTGTGAAAGCTCACTGCAACACCTCATCATTTCAAGGTGAGTTAAGTAAACTGCTTTATGTCAGAAGGTTTGCTGTAACTCACTGTCACAGGTTTGTTTTGGTTTATTTGCCTGTCTGTGCAGTTTGCTAGTTTTTCACCAGGAAATGGGYGTGGGGGCCACAGTAACATTTTTGGAGAGAGAAGGCTGTTCACAGCTGTTCCCCCGGTCCACTGTGGCTGGACAGTATAGAGAGGAGACCCCACTGCTGCGCTGAGGTCCCTATCTGGTGGGTTAGACMGAGGCACGTCTCAGACACCATGACCGTCCGGCCCCTAGCCCTGCAAAAACCACCCCTCCCTGAGTGTGAGGGGCTGGCAGCAAGATCTGGGGAAAATACTCACGAAAAGGAACTGTCTTTCTCAGGACCTTGGGTGAGAGCCTGAAATGATACAAGCAAAGCTAAGATTCACTGATTTAAATCTGATTTGTAGCGCCAATAGTTGGCACTGCTCTGAGAGGAAAGAAATTTTATTTCATATTTGGGGAAATGCAATCTATGTTTCTTCATTGTGAGAGTACTTCATTTTAAAATAAACAGATCAGAGTGGTTTGAGAAATAAGGTGAGAACATGCTTTCTCAATAAATAAACAGAGCAGTGGGGATATGACTTGATGTGACTTTTCCTAATGGAATACGATTTTGACTCCAAACAGCAAATCAAACATGTCAGATGATAAAGGTTAGCCTTGCTGTTAAATACTATCACTCTTTTGGCTAATGTTAAATATATCTGCTGCATGAAACAAACTATATAAGATGGATAAGAAAAAGCATTAAGAATACTCTCAAGCTATCTTTTGTAGGAGCCTGGCTGCCACCAAGCACTCCACTAAAGAGCCAGTCTTTGTGGCAACACTGAACCCTCATGAGGGCTTGTGAGTCTTGTGAATCTTAAAAAAGCTGTTTTATTAGGAAAGAGACGGAACCTTTTCCATGTCAATGTTTTAAGTAATAGTTCTGAGAGTATTGCCAAACACACCTTTCAACAAATGAGTCACTAAGTACACCACAGATTGGTTCCTGCAGAACAAAAGGGGAGCTGTGACATTTTAACTGAGTTTTACTTCTTCCTTTGGGCTAGACCCATGCCTGATCACAAAACACATTCACATCTAGCATGCAAATTTTCTTTCTCACCATGATTCCAAGCAATATAAATTATAGTTGTTTACATCAAGCTTCCACTCTTCTGAACACTGAGCTTCTCTTGGCTAGCAGAGAGCCCACAATGTAACCAATAAACTTCGTTCCCTAAGCTATACTGACATCATCCTGGCTAAAAAAAACAAGGAAGTAGGCTAATCAGAGATCTTCTGATTTATATTCTGTAATGAATACAAAGGGGCAGAAACCAAGGTCTTTTAAATGGAAACTGTCAGCAAAAAAGAAAACAGAAGAGAATTATTTTGGGAGGTGGCCAAGAAAGAGCAAAAGGGTTGTGGGGGAAGAGGTGATAGTAGAAAATGAAGGAATGGTCTGAGAGATAATATATACTACTGCAATATTGTCCCACCTGGTAATGTTATGAGCTCAAAATATCATGCCAGTCAGACTTAAGAAAGGAATCATGAAAAACTATAAATAACTTATTTTTGATTTTAGGTCTGAATTTTGTAACATTTTGTTTTGGCCCTGAAAAATATTCACTTAGAGAAAATATTAACCAAGTTGAAAAAACAAAAAATTAAGAGCTTTAGGTTGAAGAAGACTCTTCCATCTATTGAGCATTCTTTTTCAATGTCTGTAAATATATTTATGAGACATTTTAATTTCTGATGGCAGAATCTTGTCTGCTTTCAAAATTTTTGCTCTGTTTTGGTTTTGTTTTTGCTTTTTTATTTTTAGTAAAACAGTTCAGTTGGATCACTTTGAAACCTCAGCTCAAAATACTGATGTTGTCAAAACATTTTTCTCCATAAAAGGCTCACATCCATACTCATTTAAGGGTAGGATTTATCGAAAGTAAAATTTAAATCCTTTGTTTCTAATGTAGGTTGAAATTCTGAACTCAGGAATAGCCCCACTGTTGCTCTGGCACAGACCTGAGTGCAGGTACACAGCCCAGGAATCTTCTCCCACTAGGACACTTCACTGCTCCTCACACCTCTCTGCTAGGATCCTGCTGGATCATTATCTTTTCCTGTTCAAATGCAAATCTTGACGAGGTGTGGTGTGCTGTGGCTAAAGCCACCTTTCCTCTATTGTGAAGGAGGACGTTAATCCTTAAGATTCTGTGTGACCAGAAGTGTGTCTGAGGGGGTATGAAGTGGGAAAGATAAACTTGCTCTTGTGACTCACTAACAGAGAAATTTCACTGGCAAGAGAATCACAGAACACAGGATTGAGTCAGTCTGGAAGGCACCACAGCGGTCTGATCCAAGCCCCCTGGTCAAGCAGGGTCATCCCAGAGCACATGGCACAGGATTGTGTCCAGGTAGTTCTTGAATATCTCCAGTGAGGGAGACTGCACAACCACTTTGGGCAACCTGTTCCAGTGCTCAGTCACCTGCACAGTAAAGAAGTTCTGACTCATGTTCAGGTGGAACTTCCCGTGCATCAGTTTCTGCCCATTGCCTCTTGTCCTGTTGCTTGGCACCACCAAACAAAGTCTGGTTCCATTCTCTTGACACCCTCCCTTCAGATACTGACAGACATTGATGATGCCCTCTCTCAGTCTCCTCTTCTCGAGGCTAAACAGGGCCAGCTCCCCCAGCCTTTCCTGAGGCATTTTTAGTCACATGGATCCAGGACCTAGGATTTTACAAAACTGTTTTAACTTGATAAAATAAAAGAGAACTAGTTCTTCTTGATCCTGGTGCCTTCTGCAAGGTTTGTCTCTTGATGCAAATCCTCAGCTGTGCTAGTTGTCCTGCTGTGAAGTAGCGTCTCCCATCTCCTTCCTTCATGTCCTTAATGGAGAAAAATATCTCTGCTGTTCTTCCATAGAGATACTCCTTTCACAGTGATACTTCCAAGACGAAAGCACCATAATTTTCTTTTTAGGTAGTTGACACAGGTCTCAACTGGCCCTTTTGTCAGGCTTTTTCTCTGTTACCTTACCCTTGGCATGACACAGGAGGACCAAAACAAATTGAGCATCTCAACACCCCCTTTGGAGAATAACAGATTTTTCAGCAAGGTGAGCTGGTTTACCAGCAGTAAGACCAATTCTGCTGAGCCTTCTCATGCCAGTATTTGGGTTGAGCTGCTGGAGGAAGACTGGCATGCCCAAGGGTACAGACTGGTAAGCACTGCTCCTGCGGCCATAACTACAAGAACTGCCTTTTCTGACAGTATGTGCAGCCAGTGAAAGGAAGAATGGGGTGTATATGTCCTTAAACACATCACACATATTTTTGGCATTGGATCTGAGAATGAGGGTCCTGGAGAGAACTGCCAATACAGGAGTACAAAAAACTCTACTTTTAAAGGAAAAGGGAAAGGTAAGGGAAGAAAAATGCAAGCTAAATGAGTTGTGGGAAGACACAGAAATACAAATCCTTTTATTTTTTTTTAATCATATTTGAGCCAGAAAACAGTGACACCAACTATAAGAGTTCGACCCTAATGGAAATAAAGTATTAAAGAAAATCAACTAAATCATTAAAGTAAAGCAGCTGTTGTAGGGAGTTTTAATATATTTTGCTTTGGCCTGAGATCAAAAATCATTTGGAAGGGAAGATTTCTTACCCGGTTGATAAGACAGCACTGCAAACAGTTGTAACAGCTGAAGGGCTAGGCATTTTGCAACATGCTATGGAAGACAAAAATGTACATGTAATCATAGATGTTCAACAACTGGAAGTGCATTTTCTGCCCAAACCAGCGATAATGGTGGGTTGTAGTAGTGAAACTGACTGGACAGCAAAGCTGGATGTGCAGTAATGCTGCAGAGTGTTAAACGATTCATTTTTATACTGTTCCATCCACAGGAGTTACTGATTTAAGCCTGATAATAACCCTCTTTCACACTTGTGCTATGTTGCAGTGAGTATACGGTCCGCTCCAGGAAATGCAATCATTGCTAAGATACCCACGCACTATCTGCCAAGAAGATATGTGACCTGACTCCCAAAATTGCAAGAAAATTCAAAGCACTGATTTGAGAACTGTAGTAAACCATTGCACGCGCATAAGCAACTGTTAATTGCATYGTGTTTCTGAAACTGTTTTACCCATCTTACTGATGGAAACATTTGTTTAGGTTTTATAGGCAGTCAGTCTTCAATTCTTATTTCCTGGCATTCCACAGTACCATGCTTGATGTTTATGTCTCTTCAATGTCATTTTAAAAAGTCTCAGACTCAGCTGCTTACAGTGAGTAGGACCAAAATGCACCTCACAGAGCTGCCTTTTGTGAAATACACAGGACAGTCAAGCAGTGGCTGATACCAGCTCAAATGTGCTGTTAGAGAAGTAGCTTCCTGACTTATTCTCTAACATAAACACTGAAATAAAACCGGTGGTCACTAGAAATTTGAATTATTAGTTTGATATACCCTTTTTAACCTCTACAGATTAAACAAATCACCTAACAAAGCCTTTCTCATTATTCATTTATTTGTCAAAAGCAAAACTTTCTTGCAGGCAAAGCCTTTCTGCCTTGCTACAAAGTTGCTTGAATTCATCTGTTAAGGAGAAACAAAAATCTTATTCAGAAGTCCTTAAATATCTTTCCATTTGCATGACCCCTTTATTGCCTTCAAGTTTCTTGTGTGCTGTAATCTGCAGGTACTGTTATGTTAGATTTCTGAGAGCTCCAGACACAGTCATGGAAAGGTTTTTTCTGTACTGTCACTGACACACTTGCTGTCTTGCTCCTGGGAGATGCATGGAGGGCTTCTTGCTCAGCTCACATTTACAGGCACCCGTTCAGGTACTGTGTAAACCCTCTGCACAACACTGAGTGCAGCGATTCCAGACATCTATGATTTAAAGGTATGGAATTTTTACTTTTTACTTACAGGAAAGCTTATAAGAGCTGCCAAATAAAAATACACAAATAAAGAAAACAACAGTCTATTTCTAATAAATAACATCTGGGCAGATCTGCATTATAGAATTTTAATATTAAAATTTCAGTATTTGCAGCATGTATTGAATGATGTCAGTCAGACCAATCTCATCAATCTTTGGAAAAATAAAACAAAACTAAGTCATAAAGCAACATCTTGGGCTAGTTATGGCATTGCTGATGTGCAGCTGATGGAACTTTTCTGTATTACATCAAATCAGACAATGAACTCAGTGTGGAAGTCCTTCATTCCAARTAGTCAGAAAAAGGTAAGTAGATTCCAGCAACTTTTGGCTAYGCTACTGTGTGGTCAAAAGTATAGGTTGGCTGTGATGGGATGTACCAAGGATGAGATCGTCTTTATTTTTCTGATACCATGCATCAGCCTTATCCATTATTACTGAACTTGTGTTCGCTGAGCTTGACTTCTTTCTGTCCAGTTTGACGTCTTGCTCTTGTCAGCTGGAGATTTCATGCTTCATTGAATGTAAGCATGAGTCTTGTGTATTGCTGACARCCTTCGTTCCCTACCAATAGATCATAAACGTGATGATCTATCCAGCAGAAATCTTCAAGGCCTAAGCAGTTGGGTGCTTCAGTACTGCAGTACTTAGAACTTGCAAACATGCAGAATTTTTGTTGTTTTTGTCAAGCTGGACTTGCACCTGCTCTTGCTTTGTAAACAAAACTAAAAATGCTGTTCCAAAAGTCCTTCTTCCCAAGCTGTTTCTTGGGGGAATTTTGAACTTCCGTCCTCTGTGTAATTAATTATTTTCCAGTTTGGTACAAGTAAGATAATTCTTTTTTCAATCCATTTCATTGGTATCTCAACTGAACCAACAACTATTTTGTGTCATTCAGAAAAGAGCAACCATTTATTTCTCAGTGTTTGTGATTTGGGGGGAGGCAGCTGGATATACTGTACACTTTGAGAAGAACTCTTTACACATCCATCAAATATTTATGTTATCACATATCATTGATGCCAGTGCAGGAAATATGGTCCTATCTGATTTTGTTTCATTTATGTGGGAATGGAACTAGCAATCTCCCTTTTTTAAAATATTATACTGCCCCTGTCCTTCCATGTTATTTATTCAACATTCAGCCATGTGGCATCATGTTCAGTAGCCTCAACTTCAGATGAGCACCTTGAAACTTAATATTATTAATTTTTAAACTGGAGCAGGGATAAGAATCATATAGGATAAGATAATTTCCTTTCTCTAAATCTCAGCTGACTATCCTGAAGGYAAATGCTGACAGAATCTCTTTGCATTTTCTGCTTTTTCCTTTACATCTCATTTTTCTTGTTTGCTTCTTGTTCACGTAGGCCTCATAAAAAATTATTATTTTTAAGAGCAATCTGAGACACTTCAATAGTAGGCTCTCAGCAGGGATCAGTGACATCTGAGTAATTCCTTCCAGCTTTGGCTGACATGACAGGGATATGACTGGCAGAGAACTAGTGCAGTTGCTAGATAAGTAAATCACTAGACAAGTAAAAGAAGAGAAGATGGTCTCTTTTTGGACTGGAAATTGAAAAGTCTGTAGTTCTGTCAAAAAACCACTGGACACTCTCACAAGTTCCATTCCACAAGCAAAAATGTGTGCATATCTTATCTTGAATAATTAAGATGATCAGCTGATTCGTTACTATGTGTCACTCTTACATCACTGCATTGCAATTCTAATAAATGTTCCTTCATCTTTCTCTTGCATCTTATCACTTACATCAGTCCTGAGGTACAGGAGGTTCCTGCTAATTGACTTCTCAATATACAGGTTCTCCATCCCTACCACCAATTATTTATGGGTGATCTCTGTTTTTTTCCCTTACATTTAATTCTCATTAATTTTAATTAGACTCAGACTGAGCTCAAACACTTTAGCAAAATTTGTAAGAAAAAGAAAAAGAAACATAGCATGCTTGCCAGATGAATTTTCCCAGAGCTCTCACAGCTCTAATTTACACTACAGACACACCAGGATGTGGTTGGAAGAAGCCTTGCATTTCCTGCTTGTGCATGCTTTGGATGCATGACCTCAAGATGTCAAAAAGTCAGTGGGTCATGGGGACAAGTCTGGCTTTGTGGGTTATGCTTTCTGGCTTGCAGATATGAAGCACGTAAATAACTTTTGAAGATACAAGATTTAGTTTAAGCAGCTCAAGAAGTCACTGGGTTTCCTTTTCTGCTCTGAGAAAGACTTACATGTTTCAGCCTAAAACTTCTTGATTTCTTCAGCTTTTTATTGAGGTAAATACAACAACAGGGAAAGTGTGTCATGAAATGACATATTAAAATCCAGAAAAATAATTTATCAGCTTTTAATTTTTTTAAGAATATGCCTGGCTGGTGAACATCTCCCACAGCTAGTTTTTTAGCTTTGTCCTTCCTTTTCATTATATACCATGAAAAARTGAGTTCTGTTCAGTTTCTAAAACGTATTGAGCTCTGCAGGGGTGAGGAACCTTGATCAGATTTAACCTTGGTGGCCTGCCATCCGGATTAGAAAGAGCAATCTTAATGGGTTGCAGGTGCAGCTAAACGGCATCGTTAATGTTGTGGAAGAGACCCTCAGGGGGTCCTAAAAGTTTCCTATGAAAATCCACCATCACATTAAAGGACTGAGATTATTTCCTTGCTTTGTGGAATCACATTTTCAGTGACTAGAGATGTCTCACAGCAGTACTTCTGGAAATCAGGGTCCTTTGACTTATCAATGACTTGACAAAATACCTCACATACAGTTTCTCTAGGRGTATTGGAATCAAAGAATTGTTTCAATTGGAAAAGACCTTCRGGATCATCTAGTCCAATCAGTATGCAGAGGCATTTCCACAGGGACATATCTGCAGTCCAATGAAAAAAATACACACTCCCCTGCACCTCAGGATATAAACAATAAGATGTGAGAGAAAGATGAGAGAACGTTTATTAGAATTGCAATGCAGTGATGTAAGATTAACAAACACTAGCAAATGAGTTGATCATCTTCACTGTTCATGACACGATAAGCACATGTTCTTGCTTGCAGAATGGGACTTATGAGGATGCCTTATTTTGACAGGGCTACAGACATCTTGCTATGGAAATGTTCCAACGAACCAGGACATTTCTGTCTTTCCCTGTACTGCCTTAAAAGTTATATCATACTGAAATATGACTCCAAAAATAACCCACCCAGCAGGATAAATATATTATAGGGGAAGAAACCTCTGAGGAGATCTGATGGACAAAACATACGGCCTCTTTGACTCCAAATGTAATTCCAAAAGGCCTCTTTTTCTCTTACAGGGAAACCAAATTAAATGCATTTCTTATGTTTTCAGTATTCACAGTGTCACACTTGTAGTTTGGAGATGAAAATAGAAACTGTCAGAGAGATTCAGTTTTTGAAATGGTGATAGCATGTCATACTTAATGCCCCAATCTAAACTAACAGTGACCTGGCACCTTGTTCTTAGTAAATGAGAAATTACCATATGGAATTTCCAAGAGATTGAGGTCTGCTGAACCTCACAGCCTCTTACTCTTCTGACTGCTTGCATCAGTTGCTATAATCAGTAGCCCTGAAAAATATACTGAAGGCTTGATCATGTTAATTATTGTCTTTCACACATATACACACTTATACACAAATTCCTTTTAGCCATGCCTGACATACACTTGGACTAGGGAGATATTTACCCTGCTAAATGCTCTTTCACCCAAAGGTGAAGGCCACTGGCTACATTTACGTTCCACAGCACTTGGCCCTGGGTCTCTCCTGGGCCCTGTTTGGCATCCTCAGGCCATTAGACAGTTGTTATTTTCTGTATATTTTATTCAAAGGGTCTGAAACAGTATGAGGACTGTGATGGAACATATCAGCATTACTATTTTATGCTGTTAAGCCCTGCATGCCCTGCATGTGCTGGAGATGACCGAGTGCAAAGTCTCCTAGAAGACTACAAATGCAGGACTGTGCAATCTTAGCCACAGTGCTTATTTGTAGCCGTCCCTGGAATCTCACTCCAGAGATGCACCTGGGGTTTGTTTCAGAAGAGATACAGCTGACTGACTCTAAATGGGAGAGCAAGAGTGAGTAAGATTTGTGCAGTGCAGTCAGACAGTGATGAGGACCAGAGAACAAACTGCAGACCCAAGCACCACCTGGCAGTAATGCACACAAACACACATTTGTTGAAGCCCTGATACTGGCTGGACTTTTTAACACTCATCAAAGCTATGTACTGTTTATGCTCTTGCAGACTAATCAAAAAGTTACAAAGGAAAGCCTTAGGGACAAAATCTGCTCCCTCACGGATCTCAGGGATACTGGATGGTTGCATTGGGACAGCTTTTCTGTGAACAACACTGTCATTGACTTGAATGCAAAGGATAAGCTTGTACCAATTTTTCATAGAAGCAATTTTCCTCATAGACAGGCTATTCARTGATTAATTGCTGATAATGGACTAAGATGCTTCTTATATTCCTTTTAGATAATACTATGAGTATCAGTACATGCATGGAGGGGAAAAAAAACCAAAAAAACCCACTCAGAATCAGCAATTAACACCACCTGATCCAGCCTTATCTTTTATCTCTTCTTATATTTTTATTGTTTAAACCCAATAAAATTAGAGCTGTTTAAATTGCTATCGGAGTTTTTTAATTACTTTTCTTTTTTTTTTTTTTTTTAAATGATCATCTTCCTTCTAGTTAAAAAGAACAGTAAGAGCAAATTTGCCATTTATTCATTTTTCCATCTAAGTAGCTCCTGGCATAAAATAAATATACCCTTTTATTTGTTACAGGTATTCTCATACACACAGATTTCACCTCCAGCTGCACTCTAGTGTTTAGGTTGCTTGGGTGACCAGTACTTTTATTACTGCATTCTGATATCAGCCGTCAGGAACACAAGGGTGGATTTCGACAGTCAACATCAAGAAATGGGACTGTTCAGAGTCAGTCCTGCTCCCATCAAAGAAAATGAATCCCCTTCATCACCACTGCCTGGGTTCTCTCACCATGGAGGTCTCCAGGGGTTTTGCCACTGACATCAGCAGCAGAGTAAGACCCAATATAAGCTGCCTGGTTTAGAACACCTGTGAATCTCGCAGTACTGGCAGGGCATTAATAAGTGTCCCATTGTTTCAGGGCCTTTCACATCAATGCTGCTCCAAAGCCTTTAAGCCATTTGAGGTCTTTATACAATGCCAATGTTACATACAGTTTCACAAAGAGTCACATACTCTTTATAGGAGAGGCTGTCAGGGTCCACATTGATCTGGTGTCTTCTTTTATTTTTAACTTTCTTTCGCTCCAGTTTGTCTTACCTGTTTCAAACTGAAGTGGACTGTGATATGGTATCCAACCTGACTGCCGAMATCAGAGCATGGGATCTCAACAAAAACTCACTGTGATCAAGGATGAGTTTGGCACTAATTCAGTGGGATTTGGACCAGGCCCTCTTGAGTTTCCTCTTTCATGCTCAAATTTTGGATCCCTGTAATGCCTTTGACTTTTTTGGAAGCTACCCTGATCTGCAGGAGGGAGAAGAGAGAAATGTTTGCTTTYGTATTTGTTTTCTTTAAACATTTTCTCTTACATTGTTTCAAATCCTTTTGATTTATAGATCAGCACACACCCAAAAACAGTCCCTGGAAGCGACAAGGATTCAGAGGCTTGTTTGCACAGCTTTAGACCAAAGTCTGCTTAACTGTGAAAAATAACATTTTTGTAGGCTGTTACTTCTTAAAGTAGTAAGCTGGTGCCTTCTGGAAATCTTTGAGGAATAGTTTTTTTAGGAGTGAATCTGCTTAGGTCAATATATAATCTTATTTTTCTGGTCTCTATGTGCTAACAGTCTCAAGCAAAACAAGCAGAAAAGGTATGCAAACCTGTGAAAAAAAAGCACAAAGAACAGAAATCTTATTTAATTATTAGATTTCATTCATGGAAAAAAGTCAAATATTCATACAAATTATGTAGCCTTAACAATCTGTTTTCAGAAAGAGACCAAATCTCTGAGAGTTCTTCAACTGGAGTGGAGAGCAATTCAAATGACTTTTTCATTGTGAAGAAACAACATTTTTCTGTTGATGCAAATAGTGTCTACACAGGCATCAACAAATAGGTGGCATGTAGACCAGCAGAAAATTTGGCAAAGAGGCCCTATATCTTCTAACACTGTTCTCCTTAGGAAACTCAGATTTCACGTTACTCTCAATGAGAATTAAGATGTAACAGGGGCATAATGTGGGGAACTAATTCTGCAAGCCAGTGAAGCATTTCTATATGTGAGGAGACTTTTCTTCATGTAAAAAACTTGCTGTCTATGCTTTTATTGCTGCCCCAACACTTCTACAAGTGGCTTGGTAGGTACCACAGCAGACTTCATTGCTGTCAGTAGCCCTTTGATCAGCTGGGAACATGTGCATGTGGAGTAGAGGAAAATATTCTTGAAATTGCCTTGCTTTAAACTTTGAAGCAGTCTGACATTCAGATTCTGCTTCTCATGTTTTTTACCACAGCCAGTCTTATGCTAAGTCCATCTCAGTATAGAAATGGGTCCATAATCTTAGCAGTGGAATTTCTCTTCCATTTCACTCACTGCCTACTGAATTTAAAACACAACCTTCTCTAACCTTTTCCTGATTTCCTTCCTCATACTTAATCATTGAGTTACAAGTTGCACCAAGACAAAAAGCACAAGTCTGAGAACCATATTGATCAGCCAGTTTCGTGTTCTTTCRCTGCCTGCTCAGATCAAGACACTCAGACCACTGACAGTTTTACAAATTCCCTGCCAACAGTTTTTAACCATCACAGTTTTGCAATCATAAGTGATGTCCAAAAGCTTTGCAGGGAAACAGTCTCCTATTATGCATTGTAGAAAAGGAAACAAGTAACATAATGCATGTATGTAACTCTCCATTTATCATTACTCAAGAACACATCAACTTTTAGCATTGCATTTTATGAGAGTTAATGAATTCCAGTATACTCAGCTCTAAGAATGTGGGAGAAGTCAGTATCTTAGCTGGGTCCTGATGTTTCTACTTAGTTTAATTCAGCTCTTAGCGAAAATCTCTTGTTGAAGTCAATGAATATTTAACTCAAAAAACAATTGAATAAGGACAGAGAACTAAATTCAACATTCATTTGGTTAAATGTCTTTTGGCTCAAGAACAGCAGAATTGGGCCTTAAGCAACATTTTCAGAAAAAAAAAGACCTGAAAAAAACTCAATAGCAGAATTCACGTATTTCCTATGTTAACCAAACAATGTATTATTACTGATGTCAGTTTCCTATGGGAAAGTTTGCAGTCACTGCTCTGCATGGGAGAGAACACTGTACAGAGTCACATCTATGCAATACAATATACAATCTACATTTTTTACCTTAAAAAAATGGGAACTTTTTTTCCTTAACCACTGGTAAATTAAACTGTAAAAGCAATTTTATGATAGCTTTCTATCATTTTTATCAGTTTTGAGAATCTCTTCTCAGGACACAGCTCTGCCTGATCTTGTGTCAATCAGGCACATCTGCCTCATTTCAACGTCCACATCAATATGCTACTATAGGACAAATCTTTAAGTTTATCACTGCCTTCAGGGTCAGCTTAAACTTCAAATTATATAAATACTTCCTATTCAAATCCTGTCTTTATTTCCCTGAGAAAAGCTGAAGTTAACAGTAGTGATACCTAATCTGTCCTTTTTTATCCAGATGTGAATAATAAAAACAAAATTACTCCACACCAAACAAAATGGCTTGTTTACCTTAAAATAACTTTGTCATTTTTGCTTCCTTAAGATGAACGTGTTTTGTCTGCTCAACAGGAAACAGTTAACTGAAACATGGAGTCCTCTCCCCACACTTTTCAGGTGAGCGAAGCTCAGACCAAAGTCCATATGGTATTCACCCATAAACACACATACACGACAGGAAAAATGCATTTTAAGTCTGTGTGCTGTGTGTTTTGGAAGAAGTTTGCCAAACAATTATGAAAAGAATTCGGCTTCCTCATAGCACCCTGGGAATGTACTCAGACTCTGGATGGGTTCTCCTTTGGCTTCAAAGAAACACTTGAATAAGCCCAATTTTTTATGGAATAATGTTTATAGTGCAATTTTATCTCTTTTTAGAGATGCCTTTCTTTGCCAATGTTACCTTTAGATAGGATGATTAATATTTAAAATCACTTAATTATCACATCTTAACCTACTTCCAGAACCAGTTACAGGTATCCTTTGATGTATAAAGGAGTTAAACACACCACTGCAGCATTCTCCTGAAATTAAAACACTAGGAACATGAGAAGGAAAGTTTTTTCTCTTTTATTCTCCTCTTTTTGAATGAGCAACTTAAATTTCTCAGCATGGTTAGACTCACGTCCGAGCACCTAGTTTTTGAAATACTTCATTTCAGTTTGTCTGAGCTACTTTTTTTCCAGCAAGGTGTCAGTTATGTTAAACTTTTGAATCAGTCATGCTGGGAATTTCCACATGCAAGGAACAATATTGTGCAGAGGCTGCTTGCCATTTGCCAAGCTAAACTTCCAGTTGTTTGCAAAAGTCATGTTACATAATACTTCCCACTATTAACATTAGAAAAAATCACTATGCAAACAGGTGTATTTCTCCTCTTGGTTTCACACCTAGCTCCCAAAAGCATTAGTGTATAGGTGACAAGTTGTCAAATGGAAAGGCTTGTTAGGGGAAAGAAGACTTTACAAAGCCCCTCTGAATGAAACAGCAGAATCACCCCATCTGTCTCTGGGTAAAAATGGATCAAATGGCTGTAGATTTCTAGTCCCACTGCTGTCCCTTGCTGCACTGTGATAGAGGATTAAGGAAAAAAAAGGTGACTTATGCCCCGCCAATACCACTGAAATATAAAATCTGTATGTGATGAGGTGRGCAGATTGGATAAAAAGCTATTCAAATTGTCTGCAGCCTATATATCTGAAAAATTAAATTAATTTAATGGGCAGGGCTAGCTTCAATTTTCTGAGACTGTCTTCTTCCATTCATACACCTACAAAAGACAGACAGTTGCAACACAACTTTAAAGGGCATGAAATGCTTTAATTGCTGTGAACGGAAACATTGGAAGAAAAACATTCCTAAAAGCATTCTTTGCAATACCAAAAGAGATAAGGTTGAAGAGTAATCTAGGACAATCTACCTAAGCTTTCTAAGATAGGCTACAATTTGCTGGTGTTCACATCCTATATTAAAGTGCTTTCATGGACTAAAGTCATACCACCAAGGAATTTTTTAGATGCCAAATGATATCTAAAAATGTGATTTCTATTACGCAGAATGCATGCTGAGTACCGTTACGCATTAGCTACCCAGACAGAAATTTGGGGGAAGTGAATCTCCAAGCCTCTCAAACACATGAGCTTTGATATAAATGTTGAGGAAGCACTTAAGTGCTTTTCTTAAACCTGGCACCAGACCCTCCTTGTTCTAATAYCTAACTCACTTGCTGAGATATAAAGTTCTTTCTCTATTTATGATTAGGTACTCAGATAATCTCTACCCTGGAAAACTAAGCAGGGCTTGACCAGTACTGCTGGTTTTGACATGGTCTTGACCACTAGCCCCAAATGCTGTTTTACTGTCAAACTGGGAGAGTAGTATGACATAGGGATGAGCTACAGGTCTTCCAGATAGTGCCCAAGTACAATGCAGGAGCCACCAGTCCTGTAGAATGAAGGACCAGTGTAGCATGCCAGACATCCTCCTCTCTTGCAACCCCAACCCAATGGACTTCTCACCTGCTTTTTCTCCCCAGTACTCCCACATAGCCTACATATCCTCCCACATGCTAGGGAGTGGATGCACAGCAGTTTCTTGCTATAAAGACATCATTTTCCTGGGATGCAGCACCACATATTTTATTTTACATACAATAAATTCAAATATGTGACACCTTGGGTTTATAGGGGCCACATGTGGTACAGGGCTGAGTGCTAACTTGTGCAAATAAAATTTCATCTATGTTCAGCAGTAGAAATATAAGTCCAGGTCTAGGTGCCCTAAGGACAGAAGAACAGGGTCCTAAATGGTTAGTCTAGACAACGAAACTCTACTTTTTGCAAAAGAGAGTAATCATTCTCAAGGTACGCAAAAAGCTTTTTCTACAAACCAGGTGGCTTATTCCATAAAATCTGGATTGTTTTCCTTTATTCAGGTGCCTAAATTTTACTGAACAAGACATTTATTTGCCTATGTGTTATTCCACTTTCACCCTGGAGACTTCTCGCATTGAACAAATGGTGGTATAGCTGAGAAATACAGTAGAAGGTGAATGAATATGAAAACACATGATAACAAATGCTTTTATTGCAGTGGTGAAGTTAAGAGGCAAAGAGTATTTCTACAAAAAGGCATCTTGATGCTGCAGTATGCTTATAATTAATTATTCTAAATAAAAAGTTCTCACATGCAGTTCATTGGGCCGCTGTCATCCTGAGATACTGCATTTACCTCCTTTCATGTAAAAGCAGTAGAGAGAAGGTATGGAAAGTAGCAATATCCTTATGTCTGGGATATAACTTGACTGTCACCCCTCAAAAATTGAGATGTTTGAAGGAAAATAGGACTGTGTCAAATAAAATTTTACCAAAAAATAGAAATGGAACATGATTACAGTCCCTTGTTTCTCATTCTGTCATCCTTTCTGTAAATTAATAGTCACATTTGAAAAGAAATTCTACATTTTGTGTCTTACAACTACTAGAAGAAAAAATCCATAGCATATCTGAAACTTTATTAACACAAATGTAAAGGAATAGCATATTTCATGCTTCTTTTGCATTTGCTTAGGCTCAGTTGCCTTTGTCTGGAAAAAAAATAGAAAGATCCAGGAGCATTGGACCCCTTTGCTTGAAGGCTGACTTTTAATAGGCAAATCCAGTTACACTGATTGCAAAGCAGAAATTCTTTTACACTGCTTCAGTGAAAAAGGACAGTGCTAGCAAATACCTGCTTTCAGTACTTTTGAGTGCTGTAGCACCATGAGATGGTAAATCAAGTGTGAAAGCATGCAGCGGTTTTTAAAAGCATCTGAAAAGGATCATCAAGTTCAAAACTGTGTGGCTGCATAGCACAGAGCATTACACCAAAACAAACACTCTGCCACTTCAGCTTGGTTCAGACAATGCTAAGTAGGTAATTTTATCCAGGCAGACCTGTTGTTACCTTGGGTACTGTCTGTATGTGCTGTTCTGTCTTCATATTGGGTTAGAAATGGTCTGCTGTCCTGAAGCCAGTGCAAACCAGCCTAAAAGAATAAAGCCAGCATGTGTATCACACTCTCCAGTTAACTTTGCAGAGTTGGGATCATGTGTCCATGCCTGATCTGGAGTAAATCTGCGCAATGTGGTGAAATGTATTAAGGAACATGGATTGTTCAGCAAGTTAATTTGACCGAAAGACACTATAGCCAGCTCATGGGGAAGCTCAAACAGCAGATCTAACAGGGCCAGAGAGCTGTGAGGAGCAAGAAGAAAATGGTACCAAGAGGTATTCTCATTTCTCTGTACCTGAACTGCTCTAAAATCCATCTGCTTCTTTGTATTTTGATGTGCTCACTAGAGGCAAGGCTCTGACTTATGAGTCACAGTCATGGCTTGGGATCACTGTGAAGACTTTCCATGCCCACTTGTCAGCTTCTCCTTTTCCCATGCATATTCTCCTCCCCACAGGGAGCGCTCAGGTCCTTATGAGCAGCAGCAGCACACAGAAGAATGTTTATCATTCATGAGCGAGGGGATACCGCAAGATCAGCTAAGCTAAACCTGCAGTCAGAGGAAGGGCCATGCAAGTAGTACATGACAAAGAGATATGGAAAGTTTCACAATTTTATAGTTGTCTCATTTTAGCCTTCTTGTGGTTGTGGATCAGGACTCTTAGTGATTCAAATGCATAGTTGTTTCTGGTAAGGATTTCCATCACATGTCCTCCTCCTAAACATACCAAATTGGTGTTGAAAACAGATGACAATTTTTTTACAAACTTCTATATTTTTCTTTCTCAGTGAGTTCCACTGTGTTTCAAGCCCTAAACACTCATTCAGATAGTTCCTGACATTTACTAACCCTTTTACAGAAATAACAGAATAAGGCTCCCAATGAAGAGTGAAGGACTGCAGATAGGAGATAACTAAGGTCAGCAGCTGAGGAATATGAGATATACCATAAGGTAGGAATCTCTGAGGAATATGTCTTATGAATCTCCAATATCCTATCTTTGGTGTTAACATCAGATGGAGCAGAAGCGGGAAGAGAGGCTACCTCTGTGTGACAGTGTAACTAGTGACCCTTTCTATACCTCCTTCTTATGTCTCTAACTCTCCAATCTTCTCTCGGATTTGAGCCCTCCTATTCTTTCTCTCTTCCTGCAAAGAGACACAATATACATTTTTTAAATCAAAGTAACAACTTTAGATCTTTGAAAACAATAAGAATAATAAATTAAGGTGAAGACCATCCCTATGTATGATGGAGGAGATGGAGGCTGAGTTGTAGGAGAAGGCATGAGAACTAGTTCRGTGATCCAGGATCGTGTCAAGGCAGAGAACTGGCTTTGATTTATGAAACAGAAGTAGCCCTGGTCAGATGGGCCTAATATGGGTGTAGGGCTTAATCTGAAACACACAAAAGTGTGCAGGGCTCCTACAGTTGTTTGYGGCATAATTTTCATACCAGATTGGACAGCAAAGAGCAATGTTTTATATGCAGTGATTTAATGGGATGAGAATGGAGCTGAAGAGGAAGAAGTCAGTACAAGGTATGTGCTGAGGAGGTGGGAAATTTAAATGTGTGAATGGAGATTAAAATGCTCCCTTTCTCAAAAGCTTTAAGCTACTGTAGCCACCAGAATACAGTAGTAGTTTTCAGACAAAGAATATCTCCATCTCTTACCAACCCTGTAAGCCATCACACAGTTCAGCCACTCTGAAGAGGAACCTGAAACTGTCCTCCCTTAACTCACCACATATAGAACACGACCTGATGGCTTCATCCTTTCAAAGCACTGTCTTTCAAGCACAACAGATTTAACAACAAAACTGAAAATAACAAGATGTTAAAGTCTATTCTCTGCCTTCTCTTCTTAGTGTGTTCTGTATGTTCACAACACACATATCTCCACTCTGCCTGCAAGCTACACTGAACAGATGGTCCTTATGCCAGCCCAAAAATTAAACCTGCAGCTTAATCCCTAGAAAGAATCTGAGATACCGCAGTTCAGTGCTGACTGATGTTGTTCTTAGAGAGGAGAAACCACAGAGGCAGAAACACTTATAAAAATATCCACAGCAAAAAGAGGCAGTATCCAATGGAGTGCAAAGCCTTTCTGCTAAAGTTTTCTTTTCCTCATTCTTCTTTAGTCCTTTTCCATTAGCACATGATGTACTATCTTACCATCCTTCCCTTGCCTAGTATCAAACTAGCAGATCACTCATCTTCACCTTGCTCCTGACAGTCCTGATGGCAAAAAACCCACAGTACAGCCTTGAAACGAGACTCACTAGAGAAACATACCTCTCATTGCTCCAAAATACTCACCTATATTCACGAAAGCATCAAGATGTCTTACCCAGATGACCTCATTTGCAATCAGAGCTTCGGCATTTTGCTACGACTAAACTGCTCTCTACAGCCCAAGAGAAGACAGGTAATACAGCCAGAGGGCTTGAAAATGCTTTGCTGGCACTGCTGGGAGCAGGCAGGTAAGATTAAGGTTACCTAGAAGGGTCCATAACACTGCTTTGCAGTGAATCCTGGATTGAACCTACRCACATTTTCACATCTAAAAATGAGTAGTTTACCTTTTACCAGATTATTTTCAGAGAGGAACCGAGCTGACTGTTTAAAATTGAGTTTTATTAGGATGAGACAAAACAATAAGAAAATCTGGAGAATGTTAAAGGCTGAAAAAAGCTGAAGCACTAGCTGAGGTATTTTTAGACTTTAAGCTCTCCAGGGCAGTGATTCTCTGCTGTTGAGTATTGTACAAAGCTGAGCATACTGCTAGCTCCAAACAAGCACATCGACTCTACCACTGAATATCTTCACATTAGGTGAAAGTAGAAAATACGGATACAAATAAATACAAAGACAGAAATGCTTTACTCAGAGACAACATCTATAAATCAAAGTACACAAAAAGATTCCCTTTCCAAAATCTGGAATAAACATGCAGCTTGACCATGCGTTTCCACAACAATCAGTTTGTMGTGTGTACTGTCTACATAGTGCAGACCAAAGCAGGCAAACTTCCGGGAAATAACTGCAGAAGTGTAAGAGCTGATGACTGGAATTCCAAAGACAAAGATTTTCTAATGTTTCTGACTCAGGTCAGGCTATACTAAATTGCATCAACTAGAGAATACCATAATTGAAACAAGAAAGAAATTACCAGTTGAAATTTCTTTTGAAAAGGCAAAGAATTCCTAATCAAGAGCATGATTTTGCATTCCTTTGCACCTCAGGACATAACAATTGTGAAAACTGGGCAGCATGGAAAATACTACAATTATATACGATAATTCTCTACTCATTTAAATCAAAATTCCATTTTTCATGTGCCATATGCAAATATAAATAACTTCACAAGAGGTAATCATGCTCCTGGTGTTTTCCAAGATAATAATAGCCCATTCAATAATAGTTTTAAACCCCAGGCATTGCAAAACCCAAATGGGATAAGAGAATGTATTGTTCAAACTAAAAAAACAAAGGAAGTTAATCAAAATCCTTACTTGACTACAGCTGTCTTCAGACATCAGCCTTGAGAGGTATTTCTTAACCATTGACTAATGAGTAGACACCTGAAAAAAAAGACTGCCAAATTGTAACTTGTTTGCTTAAACAGCACAAAAGTCATTGTAGAAAAAGAAGATATTGTCATAGAATTTATGCAAAAAGACAGCTCTTCAAGAGAGCAAAGGTACTTCTATCTTTAATCCCTGCAGAAAAGATGGTTTCAAAAATATTGGTCAGAAAAAAAATTCAGGTGTATTAYGAGGAAAATAATTACAAGATTTAAGTTCTAAAGGAATCTGAAACACATTTACACTTTCAGTAATTTGTTCAAGACATTTGAAAAATAATTGCAATAAAATATATAGGAAAGGAAAAAGCAACATCTATGAGGCATAGGTTTCCCAGGAAAAATATGGGGATCATCAGACAACAGAAATATTCCCTGAAGTAATTGGGAAGATTTTAGAAGTATCTTGGTGGACTTAATTGTTTCACTGTGTTCATCCCTCATCTTCTTGTGGAGAATAAAGAGAATGACTAATTTCTGAGATCCAGCTTATTTCTTTGTGAAAAAATGTCATCCCACTGAGTTMATTCCAAAGATTCTGAGGTTTTCTGTGAGGAAGAAAACGAGGGAAATGGGTGATTCTGTCGCTCTCTTCAGCAGCTTCTTAGATACCATCTGGTTCAGGCTGTATCACATACATGTGTGCACAGACACAAATCTGCTTTGGACAGACACCTGAAGAAGGTCCATTAGCTGCAAGAAAACTAGACCAGCTTCATCTGTGCTGTCACAGAGCACAGAGGGGAGCAGAAACCCCGTGCTGGAGAGTGCTGCAGAGCCTGAGCAGGCTTTTACACGGTGGCATGAGGTGCAAGCCTCTCCTGCTCTCTAGGAATGTGTTGACAAGTAGCATTGCAACAGCGCTCAGCATGGCTAAATAATTACTCCTAGAACCGCTGATTATAGGCAATGCTCTCTCAAGTAGGAGAAATCAATACTATGCTTGCTATAGGAAGAGGTCGTTTAAAAAAACCAAAACAAAAAACAAACACAYAAACAAACAAAAAACAAAAAACCACAAACAAACAAAAGACCACAATAACAACAAAAATAAGCAACCACAACAGCAGCAAAAAACAACAACAACAAAAAAAAYAGACCAAACCAAGCCAAACCAAACCAAAACAAAAAACAACCGAAAAAAACCCCTGTATTAGGAGCCAGGAGAAAATGGAAGTGATTTGTGTTGCCACAGATGCTTCTTGTGGCATTCACTACCACTTGGGTGCATGTAACAGTACCTACTAAAAATGATCTAGCAAGTCTGTGCGTGAAAGAGGAAAAGTGGTGTCACTGATCATGCAACAAAAATGCCCTTTGGCTGAAATGAGCTAATTCTTTTAGATCGCAGTTTGACAGTAAATTCTTTGGAGGTTACAGTTTAAATACCTTTTCCTTCACAATCTCTGTGTGCATATCCCTTGGAGAGGAAGTGGAGAAAGGCTGGTAAAAGACAGACTCAGAAACTGTAGCTTAGTGTCACCAGGAGACTCTTCTTCCCTTTTGCATGCCTGAGCCTTCATTAACTAAAAAGACTGAAAAGCAACCCTTAAAAGGTGGCCAGTGGTGCAAACCTAGGTCTTTTGGAGAGAACTGGAAAAATCAGGTGATGAAGAATGATAGCATAGTTATATAAAAATAAAAAAAAAAGAGGAAAGAATAACGAAATTAGACGAATCTGCAAAGGTAAAAACGGATGTGGTGGAGTAAAAATGATCTATGAGAAATGGTTGTTGAAACAGATTACTTCAAAACAGTCTCTGCATCTCTAACTCATGTGTTACTATATAAATACTTTAAGATATTACAAATGGGATAGCTACAATCAGACAGGACATAGAAACGCATTTAGTACCCTCTATTATCCTTTCTTCCCTACTACTTGGGTTTAGATGTGACTGAACAGTTAATTACTTGCATTGCTGCCTTGGCAGACAAACCAAGGAGAACAATAAACTTGAAACTTCTCCAAATTCTTCCATTTAGCATGTGATTATTTGCTGGTGTAAAGAGCCTTTGCCATGAGACCCAGGTATAGTTTTGTTGGGGATGTCACAGCTTGGTTTGTCTGATTTAGCATTTCATGCTGTGAAATTTCTTCTGCGGATTTAATTATATTTGGCAGTAATACAATAAATGCATAGGAGTTGCACCCAAGCTACAGAATATTTCAAATTCATCCATGAAGCTGAAGATGACTTTACTTTAACGCTCTCTACCAGACATTGTGATCTGATGTAAATGTTGCCTGCTGACAGAAAGGATGGCCCCACRTTCCCCCAGCTTGCCTATTCCCACCATCATCAGCTGTACCAGAACTAGTATTTGTAGGATGAGTCAGATCACCAAGCAGCTGCACGAATCTCAGGCCTACCCACAGGAGTAAGGAGAGCGTCCAGTTGGGGGTGGTGGGTCATACTTATGTCAGATTAAAGTGACTAGTATCACCACAGGCTAAAACAATGTGCAGGATATTGCTCTCAGTCTGCAAGCAGAAACCTCAAACAATAGAAAAACTCAGCTGAGAGCACTGTGTGACCTTTCAAGTTAGCATGCTGGCAACAAAGTGTTTTGAAATGTGGCCATCTGTTTTTGAATAGATAACTGGAAATTCAATTTATCATGCCCTAAGTTCCTCGACTTATTAAGCGCCAGTAAGTCATTACTCGCCTGTTCTAAGATCATAAAGCTATACACAGTCAGATCCCTTGTTTTTTGCCTGTAGCTAAGCACAACTTCTGAGAGTGAAAGAATGCCTCAGCTACCACCTGGATTCCTAAACACCTAACCCAGCACAGAAGGAAGCACAGCAGACCAAAGGCCCCTATACCAGCGTCATTCAACTTTCCTTGTCTTTAATTTTTGACCACAGCAAGACGTGAAGACCACTGATGATCCAAGCTGAGACATGTTTCTGTGTTTAAGTTCTTAATTACAGATGTTCATTTTTGTTGGTGCTGAAATCTTATTAGCATCATAACTTCTGTTTGTGAAAACAGAAAATTCCCCTTTTTACATGTATGCTGAAATGTTGGGGTGGTTTTTTGCTACAAATGGAACAGCTATACCCCATATCCTCTGAAAGAATTACTAACAATAAAAAATTACAATGGATTAGAAAATAAGCTGAAGCTGAAGAAAAACTGTACAAAAGAGGCAAGAAAACAAGGGGCATCACAGCCCAAAAGAGAGAAAAAAATTAGGAAAGAGAAGGATTGTTGTAAGAATTTTGCCTGAATGAAACCAAAGGGATTTCCACCATATAATTCAAAGTTGAGTTTTATATGTAACGATTAAGCTTCTCACAGAATTATTAAAATCTGTAGCTCAAACTCTTGCTGTAGCTATTATTTTCAAGTGGAAACTAGAGATTTTTATAATTTCTTAAAACCACATCTAATGAACATACACTGTGTATGTAGTTTTGCCTATTAATAGCAAGAGACCTTATAAGGAAAAGAACTGAAGTACAAACTTCTATAATATAAATTTATTCTGTTCCACATAATGATGTTGTCAAATCAAGCCAATTTTTCTGATATTTATCATGTGAATATGTGTCTTCTTGTGCCAAAAATAGAAATAATATCAATTTGTCAGTATCCAAGGTCCACTCCGATCTACCTCTAAAGTCTATCATCTTAGATTTGTCACATGTCTTTTTTGTTGCTAATAGCCAACACTGAGCCAGGGCCTGTTTACAAGCTGGAAGATCCTGTACCAGGTTGAATACTGCTGCCAGAGAGCAGGCAGGGAGCTTGGGGGCCAAGCTGGGGTATGCTGAGGAAATATCCAAACAATATGAATCCACAATAGCCAGAAAGTTTGCAAGTCCTGTCCACCTCAGCCTGAGTGATGAAGGGGTCAGAAGCAGAGATCGCCCCAGTTTCTTCCCCCTGGAGCCTTCCTTCTGGGCTGTTATTACCAGAGCAGGATAAAGAGCTCTTGGATACAAAAGATCCAAGACAGAAAGGAAATATGTTTCAGACTTGAAAGGAGACAGTCCAGGCCTAAGGAACTGGCTTTCTATTTTGATTCCTTCTGCCATCTGAAATAGCCATTCCCACTAATTCTCTTAAAATTCCTTCCAGGAGTCATCTGCTCAGCGGGCAGAGCCTCTCCAGCTGCCTAAAAAAAGTGTTCATCCCATTGCATGAACTTCCCAGTCTTCCAGCACTCAATCATTCTCCTGAAACTTGGCCATTGTTTCCATCTTCACCCTTGCCCTGCAACACGTACAGATGCTTCCTGTAAGCTGAGCACTTTAGTTGCACCATTCAGGAATGTGTAGATAAACTGGCTTTGAAGAATTTCATGATATGCTTGCATGAAAGATGGTGCATAAAAATAAAGTGTTTCATTGTCTGACCAACTCAATCAGATCTAGTATTTTCACTTGTTATCACTGGAGTAGACAAAAGCCTCCTATTAGTGACAGTTGTTCACAAATAAGTATACACACACCCACATATATTTGTGTGTATCTATGTGTGCATAGGTGTGAGCTGAGAAATATTTTATCTGAATAACTTACTGGTGGCTTTCCTGATGCATCACATAAAGAATCCAGGATTTTATTCCTTCTCTGGGGTGAAAGTTGTCTTTTCTCTGGGGTGAAAAAAAAAATAAAAAGAATGTAAAGGTGCAACTGCACTGTCATCATTACCTCTTTTCTAAAACTATAGTATTTCTCACAATGTAGTGAAAATTCAAAATGAGAGATAAACACGGGGAATATTTGGAAAATATTATAATTCTCTTCAGCACTGCTTCATATTTTTTCTTGRTTTTCTCACTGATCTTAGGCCTCTGCCCATATGAATTCACCAAAGAATGATGCAAATATGTTGAATAGCAGGGAAGAGTTGATGACATTTTAGAAACATGCCAAATAACCATTCATTTTCCCGTATGCAATATTTAAAAACTGCTTTTTAGTACGAAGTATTGGCTGTTCTGTCAGCTTCAGGAATGTCTCCAACAAACTGAACAACCATTGTGAAAAAACAATTGAGTGAAAGAATGAAGAAATCATTTGAACTCAGACTGCCCTCATTGCAATAGCAGGTCCCAGGCCTTGCAGCTTTCTTTTTAAACAAAGACAGTTCAGCAATGGTTTTTCACTTTTATAGAAGACCACAGTTTTCCTTTCTGCATTTTACTGGAAAAGTAATATCAGGCAAGTCTACATTTCATCAAAACAATCATTTTAAGGAGGAGTATTCTTACATATCTAACACAAWCAAAGTGTTTACAAAGTAGGAATGATTTTGTACTGGAAAGAAAGAGAAAAGCACATTTTGACAGTATATCAAAGTGACAGTGAAACGAGTTTTCTACTCAGTGAAGTAACTTCTGCACTGTGAAACCACTCATGTTGGGGTTAAATGAGTTTATGGAATGCAGAGTTCTCTCCAGGTTAATACAGAGAAGGTTGGTATCTAACAATTCCCTGCCACCGGTGATATGATACTATTATGGATACACCCACAGCACCTGCATAAGCTCTAGCACAGCAGGATACCCTCTCACAGTGACCTTTTCATAATACTACACTATATTTGCAGCCATTAACCATGATAACGTTGTTATGCAGCTGCTATGCTGCTATCTTGTGTGGGTGGCTCCCTAAGGCTGGCTTTTTTAAGGGTCCTTGAAACCACAACAGGATAAATCCTCTTCAGGGAGAAAGTTCAACCACACTCTTCCAACAAAAAGAAAGTCTTTCCTATCATGCAGTCCTTGAACACACAATTCCCTGTTCTTCTCCCCCCTGCCCTAGTTGACCCACAATAAACACAAAAAGTGAAATCTCAGGTTTTCAGAACATTTCCTATATGCAACAGGAAGGGTTTTAAACTCCCTTCCACATTCTCTAGTTTCATCACTGCCGCTAAAGGAGGAGCTGGTTCATCTCAGCACTGAGCAAACAGACACACTGAGCCAAGCTGAAGACACCCATTTTATCCTGTGTGAACGCCCTGTGTGGCCAACAGGAATTTTACACCTGAAAAAACATCTGTGACACCAGCGCTCCACAGATCTGGACTGGAGGCAGGCCCGTGACTCCTTCACAATAACAGGAAACACTGTTGTCAACAGAGAGCAGGCTGTGCCAGAGCAATCTTTTCTATACATGCACAACARGGAATGTAAAGAACATTCCCTTGCAATGTTTATTTGGACAGCAAAGGGTGTGGGAGGGCTGTGACAGACTCTCATGAGAAGCAAGGTGTTTTCAGAGATCGTTGTTAAAGCCTGAAATTCTTCCCGTCGCTTTTAAAATGCTTGAGTAAAAAGAAGAAGGAAAAAAAATAAGTGCTTTGTGGTTTGTTTACCATTACATCCCTGCTTGTTACAAAGCTGTGCTGGCCCATTATAAAGACTGTATTTTACACCCCTTCCCTCCACTTTTCCTTTTTTATGGAGCTTTTATTTTCACTTCTTCCCTCATCCATCTGTCTTTGCATGCTGGTTCTGCAAGTCACAGCAAAGCGGCTGTACATCAGTCCAGCCTTTCCCCAAACCTTCTCTTCCATGTTGTCCTTCAGGACAAGAGGTGGTACAAGCTGTCCCTCAGCATGCTCCCAGAGTGGCAACACAACTGTCTGCTCTGGGAGCTTGGACTCTGTGTGGCCACAAAAATCTCAGTAGATGTCTTTTCACAGGCAACCTAGTTGAAGCTATTCAAGGCAGTCTTCTCATGATGGAAAGATCAAGTAAAGATATTGCTACAAAATATTGATAGAATCAATGTCTCTCTTCCATCTCTGTTTATAGACCCACATTCCTCAATCTTATTGAAGGAGAAGAAATGTAAGAATCTCTCTTCATGAAGATCAGGCACATTTTCTTTTGCATAGCCTTTTTTTTTTTAAATTAAGGGACTTTTTAAAATTATGAATTATTATTTATTTCATGTCCTTTTATGAAGAAGGTAGTTTGGCTGTCTTTTCTGCATGTGTTTGAGTATTGGCAGTTAGAGGAGAACATCAGTGTGTTATACAGCCTTCTCAACATTTAACATTGCTCAACAGAGCTGCTGTAGGCAGGTGCTGTAGGATGTGCCCAACTATAGGCACAGTACATGTGTCCCACTAAAGTCTGGATAACATTCTGGACTAACCTTCCATATAGGGGTATATTTGGCCATAGAAATTCTCACAATGAGACTACAATGAAATTAAAAAGGAAATAATAGGGTTTCTTTTACCACAAACCATTAAGTCCTATGTCACTGGTTTGGCTACAAATAAATATAAAATATTCTTTTGGAGTATTCTGAAATAAGTGACATCTCTAATTGCTATTCCCTCCTCGTCAGACCTCAGCTGTGAATAGCTTTTTCTGTGAGGAGCCTTCTATTGTACACAAAAACTCAGATATGTTTTGGACCTTAATGTAGAAGTCTGGGCAAAGAAGAGGCGAAGAATTGCTGTAGTGCAACTTCTCTCTTGTTATATTTCCTGCCAGGATCACCTTAATTGTCCCCTATGTGTGGGAGCGGCAGAGGGTTCCTGGACTTCTTCAGGCTGACTGTGGATTTCTCCTTGCTATAGTTCTAAACGCGTGAGCCAGTGTGTTCTTTCACTCCAGGTTTACATAAATGTCTAAATGCACCTTCTCTGAATTTAAAAAGAAAAACAAAAAAAAAATTGTCTTTCTCTATAAAATTCTTTGTGGAAACTGAATGTCACCACCCAGACAAATCTAGATACTTTCTGTGAGTCTGAGATATTCAAGTACCTGAAAAGTCACTGCCTGCAGGCAGCAGCACAGCAGTGGTTTTTTGCATTTCTCTGTGCAGAGGATGACCAAGTCTCAGACTTGCTCAGATCTTGAGCCACAGCCCTTTCTTATATATATTCTTCACCCAGCAACCAAAGCATTGACAGTGCACCAAAATTCATGCTGTGGAGTCTGRCTTTCATGTATCTAGAAACATTAATATTTCAAAACAAGGCAGTTTACGGTGCTTTTTSGTGTTTAGAGCACCACTCTATGCTGTTTGGTAGGTACAAAACTATTGGGAAGCAGGCAACTGGAATGTACTGATCTCTCTTTTCTCTTTAAGTTGTCCCAAGCCCTTCTTGACCTTACAATGCTGGACATGACAACACCACGATCACAGAAATTACTTCAGGAAAATTCACTCACTGCTGGTCAGCATGGGCACAGCAGGAAATCTAAACACAGGAACACGAAGCCCAGCACTGTCTGGTTAACCACCAAATCTAGGCTACACTTGCACACATAAAATTCACTCTATTGTGAACCCACACATCAGGGAGCAATAAGAAAGTAATTTTTTTTAAAAGCGCTTAAAGTAACTTGTTGACAATTGGTAGTCACTACAGTCTGAGTGTTGGCTCAAAAAATTAGGTAAMAAACGCTAACTATTAGACAATGAAAAGGCCAAATGGGTTATTCTTTGTGTGTGCTAGCCAGAAGATGTAGGGCTGAGTGCATAATTTGTGTTGGTTAAACAGCCTTGTGGAGAACAGTGCAATTACAACTCAGCTGTGGCTCCAAGCCCCAGTCTTTGAGATCAGTTTGAAATTGCACTGATATAGTGAGTTCGGCTCAGGGTCTGTACCAGTTTTAAGGAGCATTAACAAATAATAAATTATACCATTACACGGTGCAAAATGTTTCCTCTGCTATGCTGGGTGAACCACAAGAACCTTGTATGGAGGGGATAAACATTGGGATATAAAGGAAGAAAAAAATCTTGCTGTTCCTGTCCATCTTCAAGAGTGGAGCAGATGTAGACCTGGGATATCATCAGGTGAGGGAAGAACTTTTGTTATGAGAAGTGGAAAAGGTGGCAAGGTTTAGCTCGTGTCATAAAATGGGAAGCGGAGTGGAAATTTTCTTGTGTTACATATAAGATTAGACAAATAGCTGGCCTAGAAACAAATATTTTTTTAAACCAAGAGATGAAGTTGACCCAAGATCAAATGGGTCTAAATTAGCTATGAACAAAACAAAACTGAAAATTAGGTTAAAGAAGAAGAAAAGGGTTGTTACAGTCACCAGAATTGTGGACCCAGTTGGCCCTTTCCTGGTGATTGTAACATCCTCCCCAACTTCACTTTCCATTCTCCACCACGATCTCTCATCTCCATTCACATTTACCTAAACTGAGCAGCAATTAATGGACTAATCTAAAGTCATGTTTTCATTTGGGAACAGTACAGTGTTTTGCTTAGCTTAAAATAGTTCATGTAATTTCTTTTTCTTTTTATTTTTTTCTCTTTATCCTTACAACAAGTATTTCTGTGTCTTCTGCCAAAATTAAAATCTCCTTGTGGGTAGAGGTATGAAGGGTCTTGCTTTCTATAAGATTTGTATGCTGTAATGCTTCAAGGAGTATGATTCTTTAAAATGTTTCAGGACATAATCAGAAATGTATACCTCACATCCTTGTGAGAAAAAAAAAACCCAAAGAATGGTGCAGCTTAATGCTAGACACTAACGCTGAACTTCATCTTTATGGCATACTAATGAATGCTTTTACAGTCTAGCTATCTTGGCCCCTTCATTCTATATCAACTGCACAAAATGCATTTCAAATCAAAGACAGAAAGCCCTGTTAAAAAGCCTGGGGATTTACAGATATTAATTCTGTTTGGGTTTTACCTTTCAATAGGGAGGAAAAGTTTGAAGTGTTATTGTCATTCCCAACTGGCTGCATCCGAAATGTTTAACACAGAAGTAAGTGTAGGTCTTCTGTAAAAAGTTTCTAGAGCCAGCAAAATATGGGCAATATTCCCACGCCTACTTCTTGTGTATTTCCTCGTTGGCAACACAGACGCATTTTAACCCGTCTCAATTGCTAAGATGTCTCTCGAGTGAGTTCATATTCATTAATGATGAATTAATTTCCTCTGTGTGACTCATCCCTGTGGCTGGCGTTTACTTATTACAGACTGTTAGAATACCTACTCATGTAAACCACAAGACAGGAAAATCCTATGGTGTGTAGAATTTTAGCCCTACTTCATGAATTTGGGAAATCACACTAGAAATCTCTTAAAAAGAGTTTCTAGTGGAATGTCCTGTGCTTCCAACTTCTGTGTAATAAAAAAAAACCTTTACAAGGCATTTTGTGATTACCGTCCTGAGTTTTCTTTTGGCTTTTGCTGTTTTATGTTTTGGTCTTTGCTTATTTAGCTCTGGGGAGTGTAGAGGCCATTCAATTTGGGGTTTATGTAACTTTGTATCATTTTCTACCATACATCTCCATCAGAATTAGGAGTACATGTCAAATTTGGGTTTTTTAAACCTAARTGAACACCCATGGAACTTATTTGTGCATATAGAATGGTTTTGTTAATTTTCAATTTTCCATGCCAAGAGTTGCAACATGCAGACAGACCACCAAAGACAAGGATACCTGTTTCAGAAATAATTAAATTTTACTTTCACTTTTTTCCACTTAAATTTTACTTTCCTGATGGTATCTACCCAGAGGAAAATGTGAGTATTTATACTGCTGTGTTCGAGCATCTACCAAATAAAACATACTGATTCCAGGAAACAGGCATTTTTAACAGTACTCTTGATATTCTCTGAAAGTGTCTGAGCATTGTTTTTCCATACACTTTATCCACTCCTCCAGTTTTCCTCAAAGAAGGTTAAAAAGTTGCTTGACTGTTCTCATACCAGGCTAAAGAAAGTTTCTGGGACACAGCAACAGCACCATGCTCATTGAAGATTGGCAAGAAAACAGATAATCAAGGCCAAAATTTCTCAGTCTACTCAGGCCCTACCAGTTGCCTTTTAGTCCAACTGCCAGCTTTCTTTATATCCTACAGCAGTCCCAGGCGAATCAGTGAGCATAGCAGGYTAGCACTGGGATTTACAGGGCCTGAGATCATCATATTATTTTAACATTGCCAGGGTGTAATTTCAGAGACAGATAATGCAACAACATTTGCTCATAAAACTATCTGTTAGCTGGGGAAGAAGGCCAAATAATTGAAGAAGTTCATTCCCAGGAGAAGGATCCCTTAGCATTAGCTGGATCTGATCCCAAGACTCATCAATAACAAGGATTCTAATGCCTGTGAACTTCTGACTGAGTTTTATAGATTCTTATTGGAACTTGATATGAAATTGTAGTAGAAGGCTTTCCTGGAGACAATTTATAAACAAATTTGTTCTTTTGCGTCTTCTATGTTTTTAGAAGCTACACAAAATATAGCAACTAAGAAATAAAACATAACAAAAAGATGGATGCATGCATACATGGTTAGACAGATAAAGTAGCTTGTATTTAAAAGGACTGGCAAATCAATCATTGCAAAGAAGAACATAAGCAATTTCTTGGGATTTTACATACTTGTGAGATGAGTGACTGATCCATCATTAGTAGGGGAGAGGAAAGTAATATTTTTGCTATTYAGGTAAGACAAAAATGAGATATTAAAATGCTACCTTTTCCTATTGCTTATCTTTTCACAGAAAGAAAGTAAAATACGCTCATAACCAGGATGGAGAATGAATTTTAATGTTTGTTTGTTTTTTTCTGTTACAATAAAGTCACATTTTAATTGTATATGCACCAGGAAATATACAAGTATATGCTTAGCTGATTAGATGCATATGTAGTAGGAGTAAACTATGCATGTCAGACATTCTTTACTTTCTAGACAAGGTTTTGTAATCTACTTATAATATCAGTAGAAACAACTTTTGGATCTATGACCCATGATATACCTCAGGAATGTAGACAAGAGCAAAGTCTTGGACAGCATGAGACAAAAAATAAATCTTCCTTGCCTTGAGACACCTACAATCCTTAATCTGATCTTCTATTATATATTTAATATGTGAGAGGTAACTGTAAGAATATTAAAAAATGTGTTACTTAATTGAGTCAAAATCAAAATGTATATTCTTTTTAATTTTTTTTCTTCTTAAATCAGTATTAATTTTGGACAAAATTAATTTTTTCTTTACTCGGACTGAACTCTGAATGTTATATAAACTATTGTTCTTCAGAAACAGAGGATACAAGGAGAGGGGAGGGAGCAGTAACCACACCCGGTGGAATAAATGGGCTTTCAAAGCTGGGAAAAGCTTTGTCTTTGCTTTCTGATTACTCTATCTCATTGTTTACAAACACCAGGTGTCTTAGAAAGACTTCACTTTTTGCCATATATTTTCTCTCCTGATGAATCATTCCGCCAATTTTAACACCAAGAAAATGCCAGTTCTTTTTTTATTCTAAGGTTACCTTTCAGTAAGCTCCTCTTAATGTGCTGCTGTAGCTCAGAGGAAAACTGCTGGGAACTTGGGAGTCTGCTGAATACCTACTTTTTAAATACTAAGGGGAAAAAAGTTTCACTGACTTAATACTAAGAACTTGAGAAATCAGTTTCCCTCACCTCTCTTTCCCTTCCCACTGCACAGACTATTAACAGAGCCATTTTGGAGATGCTGACAAAAGCTCCAAGGTTTACAGCAGCTGGTATGTTTGCAGACAGTACCCTGGTACCATCTGTGCCTCTCCAGCTTCAGCCAAATTAGTCTCCTGCCCAGTTGCAGAGTGGAGAAGAGGAGCTGAGAGTGACAGGGAGCCTGGGCAGGTGGAGAGTAGGGCGCCAAGGGCAGCAGTAGAGTCAGATCCATGCCAAGGCTTTCAGCTTCACTATGTCCCAGCTGCCTTGATGGACAAAAGGTAATCTCTTCAAATGACCTGATAGTTACCTCCCACTAAAATCTGCGCCCTCAGAGTATGCTTTGTCTGCAAATATGCTACCAAACAAAGAGATTGGGGGACTGTCTGCTGGCCCATAGGGTTGGTGCCAGGGTACGGTTGCCCTGGTCTCCCCTGCATCCCACTGTCCATTGGAAACATCCCTTGATTTATTTCCTGTTCATGCCTGAGCACTGCCTGTGAGAGTGCTGCTTGATGCAGATCAAAACTGCAGGGGAGGGTGCTAACAAGTAAACACCACAGGCAATCAAGCCCTTCTCTTAGCCCTGCATCTTTACATCATTTGTGCYCGCACAAAGTCCGCAGCTGATGTTATCCAGAGACAAAGGGAAACAATCTGAGCAATACTCTGGTGAGAAAAAACCATATCTTTGATGGCAAAAATTGTCAAAGAGGTTCTTGCTTTACCCCGAGTCTTTCAGTGATACTTCAGTAGAAAGGTTTGTCACCATTAGCACTGAGACACCCAAGCACTTGATCATGTGGATAACAGTAGGCAAGAGGAGTCCTGAGAGATACCTGGTGCATGCATTTGATTTCTCACAAATGGGGTGGGGCTTTTTTGGTTGTTTTTTTTGTTGTTTGTTTCTTCATTTGTTTGTTTGTTTTGTTGGTTTTGGGGGGTTTTTTTGGGGTTTTTTTTTTGGGGTTTTTTTTGGTTGGTTGGTTATTTTTGGGGGTTTTTTGTTTTGGTTTGTTGGGGTTTTTTTTGTAACAGCAAAATAATCTCTGTAGACCGCTGTCACATTAACTGGTGATTATAATTTAGTTCATTCCTGTTAGCATCATTGCTCTTTGGGTGACTTCCAACTTGTGGTGAGCTTAGCAGTTACACTGTAGGTAGCTAATGAAGTCATGTTTGAGAGCTAATAAAGATTTGTGGCAGACATGTAGTGACTTCCTTGCTTACCGAGGACAGCAACTTAAAGCTTTGGGGGGCCTATGCTACTTCTCACCTGAGTTTCCATGCTTCTAGGGCTAGGATCCCGGGTAATCCTGAATGGGTCAACAAATCAACACCTTCTGTAGTGACAACATGATTCTTTCACCTGGCTAATCTAACAAGACTCAACAAACTGGACTAGAGATTGTAAAAGTAATGTGTATCTCTTTGCATTGAAAAAGTACCCACATGACCGTTCATATACTGTTTTCAGTACAGTTTTCCAAGATAAACCTATTTTTTCCAGAGATGAGAGATTCGTTTTATAATTGCTCATGATGCTTTAAAAAACTAACAGAAAGGCACACTAATAAAAAGTCCTACTGAAATAACGGGTATCCTTTGAGACTGACTGCTATATATGTTTCTCAAGACACAAAAGATCTTTTAACTGTGATAATGGGGACAGCAGATTAGCAGAAGGGCAATGTAGGGCCATAGATACTAGAGATGGGGTGGTGAAATAAAATGTCATTGGCATAAAAGGCTGTAAGTGCAAATTATGAAAGTGCCTACAGCTATTTGGACAGAGTAACTGAGTTTCCTGTAGCTTTTAATTACTTCTGTGATTATCTGCTGAAAGTGTATGTGTGCCTGTGTGCACGCGTGGTTTGTGGGAGCAGCTGAATAATGGATTGACACATGCAGACATTAATAGAAAAATATTGGAGAACTGCTTGAAATCCTGTAGGAAGAAAGGAGAGTACCAGATTTGTTTATATTCATGGGATGAGAAACCTTACAATATTCATGCTAAGAGTGATTAAAGTAAAAACAGATGCACACAAAGAGAGAGGAGGCAGTTTGCTCCTCTTACTGTGTCGCTTTGTTTAAGGAAAACTCAAAATGAGTTCCTCTCTGCTGAAGTAAACTCTGAAGACTCCCCACTGAGCCAAAAGAGGGAGTTTTACAGTCCCATTCACTTTTCTTCTGCTTTCCCAGCATTGTGTCAACCTTTGCACTGTGTCGCACATCCGCAGTGCAGGGCACAATACAGCTGCCATGCTCAGAGTGGAGGCAGGAGAGAAGAATCAATTAGTTTTTCTCAGAAAAACTGTGGTCTGGACTTGTGCTGTTGCACATCTCTCATTTGGCTCTGCCATCCAGATGCGCTTTGCTGTTAATGTCTGAATATGGAACTTATTTTGTTTGAAAGCTCTTACATTTTAAATGAGAATCTGGTATGGTAATTAGCTGTTCCAAAAATGAATACATTCAGAGAAACACAGCAGGCTAAAGGAAAAGGGATCACAGGCCAGGGATAGAATGAGGTAATTTATGCTTAAATCTAATAGGCRTGTTTTTCATATTTATATTAAATTTCAGTAGTCATTCTTGAGCCAATGTTGCTATAAAAAAGTAAAAGGAGAAGGAGGACATTAGTAGATATAAAACAAACAAAGGAAAAGGAAACAYTGGAGTCTGAAATTAGTTTTTCACAGGTGAAATAAATTTGTAGAAGTGAAAAAAATGTGAYTTTTCAGAATATTTTGCTATTTATGAACACCATACATAATTACTTARTATACATAATTCCTGCATAAGTAAAATAACTGCTAATTGAATATGAGTCTAATAATGAATGATATTGCAAATGATGTAAAAGACAYCATCCTGTATTGCACTCCAGAGAGAATACACAATACTCTATGAGTGGAAATCACTGTAGATGTTGAAAAACAAAGAAGAAGAAAAAAAATCCATAAGACCTTCCACTTTGTGATTTGCAGACACAAATATGGGTCAGAAAACRTGGGATGGGACCTGCATACAATATATTTTTATTCAAAAGTATTTGCAATAAAAGCTGTCATATAAAAAAAGGGCATTATTTTTTTAATAAAGAACCCAGAAGCAGAGAATATCTTTAAATGCAAGCTCCTATACTTACTGAAATCTGGACATTTTTATTAAAAATGTTCATTAAGAGAAYAAATACCATCATTTAAAAACTTAAAATTTTAAGCAGTTGCTCATAAATAAATATATCTGCATTATAATTAAGAAAAAATATGGTATCTTGAAATTTTCAGAATAATAATAGGTTTACCCGCTCAGGATGCTGTYGTTATCAGAATAGTCAGTAACCATAGTAGCTTGATAAAAAAGTGTGCTATCTGAAGAACTTCTGTTACTTAAAGTTTACTGATGAAAAAATCTCCAAAGTAAAGTAAACAGAATGAATCAAACAAAGTTAAAAGGAGTTAATTTTCAAAACCAAAGCCATGTAACAGTATTGTTAATGTACACTTTCAAATGTATCTTATGATTYCTGTGATAACAGCGTGAGGAACAAGTGATGGCATCCACAGCAAAGACAAGAAATTCTGCTGCAAGCCTTGTGCAATCCATTGRGACCAAAATCTCCTCTGACAGGCACAGCACTCTTCAGCCAGTTCTGCTGCTAGCACTTGTATCCTCCTGTTTCCATTTTCCTTTCTTATTCTCGCCCTCAGTCTTGCAAAGTCCTCTGAATAGAAACATTCTGGAGGCAGGTGGTGTCCAGGCAGTTTTAATCTTCATCATAAGGGAAGAAGGCACCCCATGCCAGTGCTGAAGCCATTCGTGCTTCTTGAACACCTCACAGGTTGGGAAGAGTTGTGAACTCCCTGAGATGCCCTTTCCTCCCAGCCGCAGATCTGGCTTCATGGCTCCCAGGTTCCCTTTCTAGGGAGGACAGGGATCCTGGCATGAAGTCAGGATGCAGCCAGCATGCTCCCTGTTCTCACGGTTTAATTGTGGGCAAAAATTTCACATCTGCTGCCTCGAGTTATTAAAATGGACTTGGGCTTGACAACAGGCAGTTCAGTGAAGATTTTTTCTCTATCAAYAGTGAAAGTCAGCTTAAGATGTAGAGCTTTAAGGATTGCAAAGCGCAGAAAGGACAAAACCAGTGAGAAAAACAGATGCTGCTGCATTAAGGAAGTGGTGCTATTTCACTTGGACTTGACTGTAACTCACTCCAGAAATTACTGCAGCTATAGACAAGACATGATCAGTGTTTAGAAATAAAAAAATTAACAGAAGACATGAAGGCCAGGACTCTCTGAGAAGAAATAAAAAGATAAAGCCTCATGAGAGTGGACAGAGGCTGAGGCAGTGGAGACCAGAGAGGCGATCAGAATTTTYGTCTCCTTAACTCATACAGTGGAATGTGCCCTTGCAACAAGCAGTGAAAAACATTCATAACTAATAAGTAGTGAGCCAAGCATGGATATTCTTGCTACATTTTTGTCTAATGTTAAAGCAAATAGTTTCCAATAAGAAAGAATATTTATTGCATAAATAACWAGAATATCTAAAATTATAGTAGAGAACAGTAATATATAAATTGTAGAAGACATTTTTCCAATTACAGAGAGAAAAGAGGAACATTTTTCTGGAAGCAGGATATTCATGTAGAACTTTCTTTCTCTTTACTTTTTTGGGGTGCTGATAATAATAGCCAATCACTGCTGGAGGCAGACTACTTGCGAGACAGAAATATGAGTGTCCCACTTTGTTGTAGTACAGAAATAATTAGCCCCCCCTTACCAGAGGAAAAAAAAAAGAAAATAGAGAAGGAAAAAAAGAAAACCCACCCCAAAAACTCCTGAAAGATTCACTTTTGTACTCTATTCTTGAACAAGAACTACAGGTTACACAGAAATGGATAGGTATCCCCTAGGGGAGGAGACAAGGAAGATTTGTTACAGAGACCAATCACCTGCTCATGTTACTGAACAGACTTCCAGCTACCCTTTCACATGAACAAATCTCATCCGTGAGCACACTCAGTTGTGGTGTTGTGGTGGTCACTTCTGCAGCAAAGGCACCAAAACAATTTCTGCTACAGCTCTCAATTTTCAGTCCTTGAAAACTGGCAATTTCATGATACACTGCTTCATCTTGTCTTATTCCACTGCATCTCGGATGCCCTCTGAACTACGCTTTCTCAAATGACAAAGCCTACTGATTTCTGCTCTTCTTATCACATGTTTTAAAACAGCCTGTCCTTTCGCACCGAAGTCGCTGTCTACCATGTTGATGAATATTTCTGTTTTCTCGAGGCTGCAGGCAGGAAAGGTCATGCCAAAAATCCCATGCATTTATATTTAGTAGGAAGAAAATAGCTTAGGGGGTTATGGATTTTTTGGTGAGGTTTTTTGGGGGAAGATTTACAGAGGGGTAGTGTTTGGTCCGTTGTTTCTTTGTTTGATTAGTTTTTGCTTTATGAGAAACTACTGAAAACACACTGAAAACTGCGATCAGAAATGAACGTCCATGGAAGAAAATTACAATGGGATAAGCATGTAGCAACAACCCCCTGAAATTTTCACATCTTGTTAGCTCAAGGACTCCCTAGTTTGTTCCCAACTTGGGGATCTCCTCAGCTGAAAGCTGTTTAATAGAAYTCGTTGGGATTTTTTTCTCCCATGCATTAATTTGATTGATTCTTGAGCTCATGAAAACTGTTTCTTCAGAGCAGAATATGGGAAGGACTCCCACAGATCCTGTTGATGTGTTGTGAAGAAATACTCAAGTTGTTTGGTTTGAGCTCATTTGGTGTGCAGCACTGCTGGAGTCAGTTCAGCTGCTTCTACACCACAATGCAAGGAATTCTTGCACATTTATAATCATTTGGTCTTGTGCCAGCGCTGTAATTTASCTTAAATTGTTCTTTTTTCCCCACTGTGTTTTACCCACTTTGACCTACTGATGGGAAGATTTCACTTGGTGAGACCATGTTATTTTGGACTTTGATTGTAACATGGGTATTCCACTTGCCTGATGAATTATCTCCTCTTTACACACATTCCCATTTCAACTTATCCTGCTGAAGCTTGGCTGACTAAAACCATGTAGAATATTTAGATTATAACTTCCTCAGGAYCCTGAAAGTATGACTGTAAGTGCAGTCATACTTTCTTACCTTGACTGGAAAATCTTTCTCCAACTTTCGTTCTAGGATTGCCATTGRCTCTTTCCAGGGCTGTTTTATAGCCATCCTGCAGCTGACTCATGCACCCATTTTCTCTTCTTCCCTTATTTACCACTGCTGACACACCAGAGCCTTAGTAATTCTTCAGTGCATCACCTTGTGTACCGTAATGCAAATTTCCATCTCACTTGCTATCCAGGTCACCCAAATTTTCCTGCATGATATTCCCATCTCCCCATTATTAAGAAAGTTCCCCAGCTTTGAAGCAACGTCTGAACAGCCTGACTGCCCATACTTTAAAAAGTGGCTCTTTCACTAACCCGCGTCTTTACYCTAACCCTCCCTGAAGCCTCTCTTGTGGAAGGCGTTTTGCCACTGCAGCTGGATTGGAGGCAAGGCAGCAGTGGTAAGCTTCCTTCAGGGCATCACATCACACACCCAGGATTACAGAAATGAAAGTGTTTGAAGGCAATGTGGTTTGTTTAGCACAGCAAGCCACATGCCAGGTTCCTATGAGGCTGAGCTATATAARGGAACAAATGTCAAGACATATTACGGTTCTGACAGGTCCAGTGCCTCTCATGGGCAAAAGAAGAGTGCTGAAAGAGCACCTATGAGTTACTACACCTGTGAGAGATAGGGGCAAATGGTCATCCCAGTTCCCCAGTGAAGAGGATGGGCTTCTTATAAGCTGCCCACGAAGGTCAGCACTGGGACCAGGGAGTGCTGAAAACACAGATACGAGGGCTTCTTTGCCAGACTTCTCTCTTTTGCAGAGATGTGAGCATGTCTAGACTTCATGGGAACTTCCCTGGATGTGCAAAGGTTAGTTGAAGTATACATACATACTCAGACATGCACCAGCAGACATTAATTAGGCTAATACTAGTTGACGGAATCCTGTCAATAAAAGTTCCCTAATCTGACATCTWCCATTAAAAAGCATTCATAATAAAAATCCTTCTGGAAGATTGAAGTTGTTTTTCTGCATATCCTCACCATCAATATAAAATGATTTAATAGTACCTGGGAAGTGACTAATGACAAATAACATAAAATTTACCTCAAAACCCTGTGTTGCAATCAGTGGATTATAGCTAGCAGATTATAGAAACCCTTGATGCCCAGGTAAACCAAAGAAATAAAGTTTCTGCAAGATAAGAAAAAATGCTTTGGAAAAGTTTCAAAGAATAATTTAAAAGGTATTTCTTAAAGACCTGCCTTCCAATTCATGGGAGCAAAACAGGCCAAAGATGCGCCTTGTTAAAACAGAGCTAGTACTATGTTTACATCTTCTGCTCACTCTTACTTTGTATTTTAGGGAAGACTCTAGGTAATAAAAGACACAGCAATCGATACTTTCTTATCAAGGAATAATTTTCCTGAATATTAGAAATGCCTGGTAATGGAGTCGCTTTAATTTAAGCTAGATAAGTCTCTTAAGGACATATTCAGTATCAAATGCTGTTCATTATCATGACATACAAAACCAGGATTTGTCCACTTTGAGTAACAGCTTTCTATACTTGGTTGGTGSGCAGGTAAAGTGGAACCTCCCAAAAACCTCCTGTTCCTGGCAAACTTTCAATAAACCTCTGCAAATACTTTGCAGTTGAAATTTTGCTTCTACTTCTGGTAGTCTGGTAACTGGTCCCTCTCTGTCTTCTAGRCACAGAGCCAACCTTTACACACAATTACCTATTACACAACTTAATTCAGAGTTCTATGTGTTACCCTCTGCCATCCAGTCCAAATCTCACTAAAATAAATTTAAAAAACCCCAAAGCTGCTGATGTCAGTGGAGACTGAGTTAGTTATGGCCATATTCTCACAGTTCTCTTCACTTTCTTTAGAGTTTGTTTCTTTCTTTTCACATTCAGTAACTGTATTTTGTTGTGGTTTAACCCCAGCTGGCAACTGAGCACCACACAGCTGCTCACTCACACCCTCAGCAGCGGGATCAGGGAGAGAAYTGGAATAGTAAAAGTGAAAAATATTTGTGTGTTGAGATAAAGACAGTTTAACAGGTGAAGTAAAAGCCACACACACACAAGCAAAATAAAACAAAGAATTTATTCACAGCTTCCCATGGGCAGGCAGGTGTTCAGCCATCCCCAGGAAAGCAGGGCTCCATCACGTGTAACCATGACTTAGGAGGACAAACACCATAACTCTGCACATCCCCCTTCCTTGTTCTTCCCCCAGCTTTAAATGCTGGGCATGATGCCRTACGGAATGAAATGTCCCTGTGGTCAGTTGGGGTCAGCTGTCCCAGTTGTGACCGCTCCCAACTCCTTGTGGAGCCCCCTTGCTGGTGGGATGGTGTCTGAAAAGGCCTTGTCTCTGTGTAAGCCCTGGTCAGCAATAATAGAAACATCTCTATATTATCAACAGTGTTTTCAGCACAAATCCAAAACATAAACTCATGCCAGTTACTACAAACAAAATTAACTCTACCYCAGACAAAACTAGCACTTTTGTTTTGTTTTGTTTTACTTTATATGAATCTCTAGCTTTGGTGCTACAAAGCAGTTTTCAGTCTCCAGGGAGTCTCCCCACTTACCGGCAATCAGAATAATGGATCACGTCAAATCTGAAATTTCTCCTGCATTGTCTGCATAACAGTTTCAGTGCCAGGAAATATGAAAAGATGTGAATATACGTTAAAAGAGATGATCAGTAAAATCTGGCAACATGTTTCTTGTAACAGAATACCCCCCATTCCAATCTGTAGAGAAAGCTAGAATTGYATTTTGTACTACATTTTATAATGGCTCTCTTCCAAAACCTCTTTCTCCAAAAGGCTGATCATTAAAAGGTAGTGACGAAATTCAAAGCTTCCATTTCTWAAAGAGATATGTAATGGTTGGGACATTTTTTTCAGGTTCCAGAAATAGATATAAGAGATAAAAAATAATCCACAGGGATCTTTTCCGTCGTGACGTGTACTGGAGAGATCAATTACAAGAGCATAAAAATGGGAAACCTTGTCATTAGAACAGTGTTATTCAGAGCTGTGAAAACTCTGGGAGAAAAAGGGTCTGCAAAGTATTAATTTGAACTTGAACAATTAATTGGCTCTTTTATGCTCATGCCTCTTTTTCCAAACACTCTGCTTGTATGAGCATTCACAGGAAACAAGTTTTTTCTCATACGCTCTGTGGACGGTGCCAGTGTTACAATATTGCTGTGAGGAGTCAGAGCTACTTTCATAGATTCRTATTTTATTCTCAGCAACAGCCGCACCACATTTGCTGGCAAAGAACTTTTTATCCACCAGCACAGCAATCTCAAGAAAGGGCCTGAGACTCAACCTGGTTTTTTTCTGATACTTACTGTTATCGCCTCTAACTGTGACACACTTGCTGGTGATACCAGCACCAGTGTGCAAGGTAAGGAAAAGTTCCGTACACCTTTTCATGAACGTCTCCTAATACTAATGTTAACGTAATGTGATTTTTGTCAAGAGGGTACACRAGATAACTTGGCAATTGTTTTTACTTACTGATGGAAAGCCAATGAAAAACCAGTGAAATAGTGAAACATACTTAGACCTTGCAAATATTTACCATGAAAATTCTATTTCTKTCCATTATAGAATTAACTTGAATTCATAGGCACAGAGAACTGGGCTAAAACAGAGCCATGAGATTTCAATTTTCTCCACTTTGCCTTTTCACCCATTCGGTCCTTGAAATACGAAGTGAAAAGCTGAAGCACCTAAGTTTGTAGAATCAGCTGCAATTTTCCATAGGCCAGAGATTCATCACAAGAAAGTCAGTGCCTTTTGACTGTAGGAGAAAATGTCCCCATTCCTGTTCTAGAATAAGGTGTCTAGAATTAAATCTGTGCCAAAAGGTGCTTTGAAGAAAACATCATGATGGCCCTCATGCAGTAGAGCATTTAAACACAGGCTTAACATTCAATAGCTGAAAATTCCTACCCGCAGAAATATGTTCATTCCTGAAGTTAAGCCCATGCACACATTTTTATCAAATGAAGTATCATGTGAAGAGAACATCCAGTCCTGTGAAAACACAAATCTGAGCCTGTATCTTTGGGCACAGGTTTTTTGCCATTTGGCCCTCTTTTTTTTTCTTTTTTTTTTCTTTTTAATAAAGAATACAGTTTCACAGAGTACAGTGTCAATGAAAGTTAGATATACACACAAAATGGACATCAGCACGTTGGTTTCAGCCTGTATATCCCTCTGAATGTTGGGGGAAAAAACCCAAAACAACAGGTTAATTTACCTGAGCAATGAGATGTTGTTTTAACGTATGGGAATTTTAAATACTAGTCCAAGATGCCTACAGACATGGCATATTTACTACGTTAAATAAAAATAAAAATTAAGGGGAAAAAGTGAATATGTTTTTACTTCTGTTAGCCAGAAGATAAAGTTATCTAATAGGGGTTTTTTTTTAAGTCTTTCAAAYCAACATTTCTAGGTCAATAGACAGGTTTTGGCTAGAAAGCTTTCATTCAGTAATGGATCAGGATAGTGTTTCCAGCCACATTGCCTGTAAAAAAGGTCACAATGCATTTTTATGACCTTCTGCCTCTTTGCCCTAGTATCCAAGGTACAGTGACACAGAGGGTCTCAAATGACTCACACAGACGGGGTCAAAGCCAAAATGTTTTCAACCATCAGCATTCTTGCCAGAGCACCACGAATACCTCTTTCACTCCTTATCTTCCATCTGGTCCAAGCAGTATTGTTTTGCTGTTTTTAAAAAAAAGCATAAAGCATGTTATAATATGCCACATTTGTGTAATAGAGGTGTTCAGCAATTTTTTGTTGTTTTTATGGTGGTTGGTTTGTATTGTTTGTGCTGTGTTTCATGAAAAAACTACTTTTATGTATCATCAAAATATTATTTTAATATTTTTTATCATCATGAACACCATCCCTTTGAATCAACTCTTGGCCTCTCAACTTCTGATGTGAACAGAGTGGATTTTCTCCTCTGAATAGGGATGTTGCTCTCTTAAAGAGTATCAGGTCCTGTTTCTTCAATGTTAGTGTCTTAGTTTCCTCATATGACAGAATGCCTGATGGCAATATCTCACATAAAGTAAGCAGAGACTAAYCATTATAACACTTGAATAGGGTAGTTTTACTTCTCCTTTTCTCTTCATTATTCTTTCGTCACTTTTTTCTAAATAGAAGTGCTTCTCAGCTTTGTTTTTTCCCTGTATGGTGGAYTTTCCCTTCTCTCTCCTCTTCGTAGAATGATAGAACCATTGAGGTTGGAAAAAACCTTTAAGAACATTGAGTCCAAGCATTAACCCAGCACTGACAAGCCCACCATGTCCCTAAGTGCCACAGTTTCACATCTTTTAAATACTTACAGGGATTATGACTCCACCACTTCTCTGGGCAGCCTGCTTCAAATCTTGGCAACCCTTTCCATGTAGAAATTTTTCTTAATATCCAATCTAAACCTTCTTTGGCACAATTTGACTCTGTTTGTTCTTGCCATATCTCTTGTTATGAGGGAAAAGACACTGATCCCCGTCTCACTCCAACCTTTTCTCAGGTACTTGGGASAGAGCGATGAAGTTCCCCCTGAGCCTCTTTTTCTCCAGACATACAACCACAGCTTCCTTATGCTTCACATAAGACTAATGCTCCCAACTCTTCCCTAGCTCCATTGCCCTTCTCTGGACACACTCCAGCACCTCAATATCTTCCTTGTAGTGAGGGGCCCAAAACTGAACACAGGATTCAATAAACTGCTTCATACATTGTCTCTTCCCCTTAGCCCAGCAAAATGCCTTTTAAAATTACATTAAACCCTATTACCCACCAAAATAAAGTGGTGATGTCCAAACACTTATTGGAATTGCTTTCAGCTGCTAATAATTGCCAAATTATGCCCAAGTTTTATTTTGGGAATATTAACAGGTGTGAGCCCAAACTATGTTTTTTGCTGTGGCAAGATTTTAGCAGTATAGAGGGCTGAGTTGCAGTGCCCAGGAATGTTCTCTGATGGTCTTTGATCTGTTTCGATATAAGGTACTGAAAAGTAAGTCATCTAGTTCTCTCTGAGACACATTGTGCCATTTCAAAGGTGGATTGCCACAAGTTGCCCACAACCAGCAAAGAAAACATATGCTTTTGGGCCAAGAAATAGAACCTAAGAAGAATATAATTCCATACATCCTTGAGCAGCCCCAGTGACAGTAGGTACCTTTCTCTGTCCAGGGACTTGAGCTGAGATTTTTATGTTCATATCCAGTTACCACAGACCAGACATGGCATGACTGGTTTTACCATATKCATAACATTTACATGAAAATTATATCGAGTCCACATTGTTCCATAAGGTCCATTTAACTCAGCAGACATGTAGCCTACTCCAATGGAATAAAGAGCAAGCCTGCAATTAAAATGTTTTGTGACATAACAGTGTCCATATCTGCTGTTACTGGTGAAGGAGCAGTAATCTTCTATTAAATTGTAGTGAAATATTTTGGATATTCTATTTTAACTTRGCAGTTTAACTAAACGTTTAAAGTCCAACTCTGTTGGGGAATCACAGGCAGAGGAATACACAATATACTCTTTGCTAATAAATGACCAAAAATATTTTTTTTATGTTTGTGTCAGAATTCCTCACAAATCCCCACTCACCATTTCTGCTTTTGTATTTCAGAAAGTTATTTGGGGAAATCCAGTATCTGATGTAAGAAAAGGAAGAGAGAAAAAGTGGAGTTTCCACAAGCTGCTATTCAAACCTTGACTTCTTTGAAGGAAAAAACATACAACATTTTACAGCTAGTCATCAGTCTCAATGTTTTTTGCTCCTTCCRTTTCTGTCTGGTGCAATTCTTTTATATTGAATTCTTCAACATTTTCAGATCCCCCGTCATTAGGAAGGGTCAGGAAAAGGGAGAGAATTCAGTGTCTGAAGAAGGCCATTGTGGGAAGAGGAAGATTGAACAGCTAGAGACTTTCCCTAGTTCAAAGACAGATTGAGAGTGAGCAGAAAAATTACTCAGGGAAATGTGGGAAGTTTTATGGTTTGACTAAGTCTACACATTTTTTTTTGTTGTTAAAAATAGAATTAGAAATTATTCTGGAAACTTTATAAAACATCCATGTTTGTTGTTTCCACTACTTTGCAAAACAAAAGACATCTTGAGTGAAAAGGAGATATTTGGAGAGGGTGAGCTCAGGTTATTGAGGCATGCAAAGAAGCCTGGGTTGTTGGAGCCCTTGTGCTTTTAGAGTGCTATGTGATCAGCTTTCCATGAAAGGAGAACAGACTGGAGCAAACTTGCATCCAGAACAAAAAAGACACAATCACACAAACAAGAGCAAAAGATGTTGTACCCATTTACAGTACTCATATGAAAGTCTAAGAGCTTATCAGTATGAGGAAAATAAATATTTAGATGAACTGGTAAGATTTGAGGAATAAATCTGCAGTGTGAACCATCCTTCCTTGATAATGGAACCTTGTTATTTATACATTCATTTCAGCCTTCATCCATTTATCATTTCAGCCTTCCTTTTCAAYTCTTTCTTGTCTCTTTTCACCTGGATTCTATGTAAGTGGGCCTGAAGTTTTCGAAATAATTTATCCATGAATTTAAATCTAATCCTACACCRGCTTTGGTTTGGAAGCCTGGAACTCATTCACTGGGAGTTTATTCACTTATTTGTAAATACGGTAGTTTTGCAAAAACAGTGACAGGAAAATTATCTACACCAACACTTTTCAACAACTGGCATATAATTCTAAATCTCAAAGATCTTATGACAGACAGTTGTCTGAGAGCAATACATGATGAACTGGGTACTACTTTGTAGTACTGTTCTAGTAATACAGCATTCTGTTGGAAACTCACACTAAYGATGTCACAGTATTACTTCAAACAGAGTATATTCAATATACTTCAAACAATACATCATCATGTTCATTAGCAAAATTTTTCCTTGCTATAAATTTTTAAAAATTTTATTAGACTTACTTAAATAAAATAATTTACTAAAAAAACTGTGATATTGTTAGGAAAAAAGAAAATGTTGAAACAAGAAGAAGACCACCTGTAATCACCAGTTCAGTGTATCACTTCATTTTGATGGTTTCTAAACTAAGTAGCACAAAAATGGTGACRTTACAGAGCAAATAGAAAGGTTGGTTTTTTTAATTTGCTCTTAAACTTATTTTTTACTTTTTATTGTTTCTCACTTTAAAGATTTCTAGTTTGCTTTATTCCAAAGTCAGGCTTGAATGAACTTTTATTCTTCCTGCAGTCAATAATAGGAGCACTTACAGTAGCTTGTCCTACAAGCTATTTCATGTCTGCATTATCACTTTACATGACACAACATAGATCGCGGCTTCATTTTTGTCGGAAAGCACAATCACCAAAACAGTAATTTGCTGTTCTGCAAACAACTGGGCTTGATATTTCATATCTCCATTTTCTCAGATGACAAACTTTTTTTGGCCCAACAGATAAGTGATTACTCATAACCTGCAATTAAACATTAATTTCACATGACAATAGTCCTACATAGGCCTAATCCTCCTTACACTATTTATATATGAATTCTTTTTGAGCCTGTAACCAGTCATGGGGAAGTTAGCAGCATTTGGCTACTAAGCCTCTTCTTTTCTGTCTCCCATTTCTGTTGTTCACCCCCAAAGTATGATGAGATTAACCACTTATTAACTGCACATCTACTGTAGATATGGTTTTGTGTGGAAAAAACCCAGAAACCCATAGTGAAACTTGGGAGTAACGAAGTCCTGGCACTAACTGCAGAGTGAGTTAGCTGTGCCTGAGTTAAAACAAAGCCATCCCTTTTGCAAGCTGCCATCAGATACCTTTCTGAAGAGGGAGTCTCTGCCGTTATTCCTGCAGACATCGTGAATATGTACTGATCCTCTGCTGCTGCAGCTTTTGTTTCCAGGCCTTCGTTTTCAATGGTTGCCATAGAATCTCTCCATTATCATATGAAAAGACACACACACACACACACACACACACACACACACCGCCCAACCAAAAGCCTGTTGCTAAAGCAATGAACACTTTTCAATTTTCATGTAAAAGGAAAAAAAATGTCTGGAAGTGAAATGGTCTCTGAGACAGAAGTTTTCTTCAGCTCTCCTCCCATCTTTCTCCTCAGAGATTACTTGATTCCTGTTTAACTTTTAGCTACATAAACTTCTTGCTGGATCTTCCTGACTGCCATAACAATTACAGGCTATTTATCCACGAAAGTGGTTTTAATTGCCTCTTCAGTCAAGGGATAGCCATGTATTTTTCTTGCCTAATTTGTTATGCAGGCTGTCCTGTTTTAGCATGCRTTTGACTTGAAGATTTCAGTGTCCAATTCCCAGAGTCTGGCTTCAAAACAGACATGAAGAACTACTGAAAAGTGAAAAATAAACACGTAGTCCTTGGTATACAAACTTCTTTTTATTACAGAACTGTTAATTTGCTGTAAATAGAGGAAGTATTTGTTATCGGGGATGAGATGCCCTGGAAAAAGACACATTTTTCCATACAGCCATTTAAACAATGAAGCCCAACCCCATTTATGAAGGCAATATGCTGGAGAAATCACACTCCAATTAATGGAACTACAAAATAATTTCTGTTGTTTCACTGTTTACTTCATCATAAAAGATGTAAAGAGAAGAAATTTTTTAATCTCGGGGCTTTTATATCAAAGAGAAGCTTTATTTTGAAAGACCACTCATGATGTATATTTATAAGAATACCTCCAAAAACTGATAAGGCAGCATAATATAAACAYCTCACTGCATCATCATGTAAATGAGTGAATTTCTAATTCCTTGAGTTCTAATAACTTCAGGAAGATCAGGATTTTTCATAAGGAAAATGGAATGGTTCCCCACATCCCTGCAACTTGTTTTGAGCATATATGATACTGTCATGTGTATACAGCAAGTATTTAAGAACTGTTTTGCACCCTGTTCCTTACTGTCTACTCAGGGAATGGTGATGAAAATTGGGAATACGGAAGAATTGTTAGGAAAATTCACAGTTTTCTGACAGAACTACTCTGATGAACAGCTATTTAATAATACATAAATGTAGATATTCCATATATATATATATATATATATATATATATAAATCTCTCTGGAATTATCTTTAGAGAGGCACCCAAAATACCTTATGCCCTAAACTTTATTAAATCCCCTTTTCTTCTCTTGAAGCTGTATTTTATGTCTTTGTTTCATTCCTTTCACACTACTTCAAATAATTCCACAAGTATAGAGCAACAAACAAACTTTACTTTCTGGCTAAAAACAGAAAGTTACATTGCATTCTAATTACATACACATCAAGATTTTGTAGTTTCTGATTTTTTTTTTCTTCTCTGCTGATAGTTTCAGTGTCTTGCCTGTTTATTACTCTCTGAGCATGGCAGAAAAAGAGGATAATGACTTGACCTGTGTGCATCTCCAACACACAAAGTCAGAAGCTCTTTGCTCCAACTCTCATTGCTTTTGCCTGCAGTAGTAAAGAGGTGGAGACACAATGTTTTATAAGAAACGTTAAATGACACAGTGAAAACCATGAAATACAAACAGAGAAGTAATTTGAAAAGGCAAAACTATGGAATGGCTGAGAGAGAGAGGGCAAGCTTATGACYTAGGATCAGAGGCAAGGTCAACAAGTGGATATGAGGGTGGGCATCTGCTATAGAGTGCTCGGTAAAGACAAGTAAATGGGAAAATACTTCTTTAAACTACTGGAGGAAGCTCTATGATTGCATGTGCTAGTTCTCGTTGAAAACAGTTGAAGTTAGCCCTGCTTTGAACAAGRTTTAGTCCAGATGATCTTCTGAGATCCATTCAAACATAAATTATTCTATGATTTCTTTCCCATGAAGTGGAAAAAAAAAAATCATCTTTTTATATTCTTTTCTGTGGTGAGTTTTAGAAGATAACTCACTGGCAACCRCACATCATTAAACTGCAGTCATCTCTAGAGACCAGACCTCTAACCTCAGAGTAATTACCATGAAGAACAAACCAGAACACTGTAAATGAGACCAGATTATTTAGAGCATGGCACATCTTCACCTTTAGAAGGCATGCCTAGCTTTCTTGGGACTGCAGCCATCAATACTATTATCTGGAACCTGTCTTACATGCCCTGTATGCATGACAGCTTTGTTACACCTACAGTAGGATGGAATTTTCTTATCTGAGTTTTAAGAATTTAACTGACAGAAATTAAACTTTGCCTCTTGTGTCACCTGAAACAAATTTTCTAATGCTCAGTAAAACAGGATGAATCTACATTAGCATGTTAGTGCATTTTTAAAGGCATAGCTTGTGCATCCTGAGCTACAATTAATAATTTTTTTTGTATCACAGCAGACTCAGAGTATCTGAACTGAATTTGGGTTTGGATGAAGCTMAGACAAAATGTTTCCTTCAGGATTTCCTCTCCTTCTTTTTAAATTACAATGAAAATTGATCCGCAGGATTAGACACAGCTAATTCTAACTCCCACTGCAAAAATACGTGGCGCAGACACCTGGTGCTCAGCTCTCTGTTCATTCCACGCACCCTTTTTGCCAGGACTGCACACTTGCTAATGGGGACTTTAATAAAAACTAAATGTCTTCTTATTAGTGAACAACTTCACGAAGTTTTAAGCACCACAATTGTATATGCTTGAGTTTGAAAACTTTAAAGATGGTGTGATGGGGAAAAATATCCATAGTGGTTAAATGGTATATTTATATTTATGCCAACAAAATGTTGACATATTTGACTGTAGGCATATGAATATAATTTGCATGTTTATTGTCTTGTATTTCTGTCACATATTGATATTTTATTTTTCCTGCAAATATTTCTGCTACTAGAAAGCACGGGACAGAACTATAACTACGAAACTGAAWTTTTTTTCACTTTTCAGGTAGCACAGCTCCATCTGTTTTACAGGAGTCTAATACTTTCAATATTGGTCTTGTTTGACTAGACTGTTTATTACGCTACATGTACAGAGCTATTAAAAGTTAAAACAATATTTTTGCTTTCTCTCTGTAAGAATTTGCGTACAAGGTTCATATCACAATATCTGTAAGTTTTAAATGGTATCATACCCTTCACCTGTAAAATCAGAAGCATTTGTTTGACCATAGATAATTTCCTACAACACAAAAGGTAAAATGTAAAGCCCATTATGCTGATAGGTTACAACCCTATGAATATTATGACACAACACTGGAAAAATGGGAATCTTCTTCCTAAACAGATGTCAAGACTCATTTTTCACAGATATTCAGCATTTAGTAGTAGTCTCAGTGGTGTTGAATCTGGAAAAATATGCACACCACAAAGGGCGAATCAGTGAGCAGACATTCTTGAACTCTTAAATTCAGTTGCCTTTCCTTCATCAACTCCAACTTGACTCCAACAAAAAAAAAAGTCCTTTCTTCCTTTGTGGAGTGCAAAGCCTGGTTCAGTTCTGCCATTCTTCTTTCCACTTCGGCTGCCTTCTGTATCCTCTGTCTCTTGCCTTTACGAATTCCAGTCCATCCTTCTTTTATTCGATGTGAGGCATCGCTCAAAGTACCGTCGGTGCTGTTTCACCTATTACACAAAGAACAGAGGGACTCAGAAAAGTGCTACCAAGATTTAATCCAAACATTACTGGGGTGTCTGCATAGACCAAAACCTGCTCAAAAGAGATGTGAACTTCTGTCTTCTAAGCAAAGCAGAATCAATCTTACTGCCATCAGTAACTCAGAGGTGGGGGGAAAGCAGAGCATGTCACAACCTCCATSTCTCACACCCTCTCAGGAGCAGCTACTAAAGCAAACCCAGCACTTTAAGTCTCAGTGTTACAGACTCCCTTGTTTTTCCACCACATTCGCTTCCTTTGGTAGGACCATCCAGGTCCCAAATACTAATATCTGGAATAAAAATGAAGTGATTTTATATCACCCATCCAAGAGCACTGKTTTTTTGGGTTTTTTTCCAGTTCCTGTCGGATTAATATTAACCAAGGAAACTATTGCTTCTATGTGATTTTATGTGTACCTGTTTACAGTCCTACCTACTGTTAAAAGATTTTTGGAAAAGTGAGTAGGCATGAACAAAAAAAGCAAGGAATCTTTAATTAATTAAACAAATATAAGAATACATAGTTTAAATTATTATTTAAACACAAAATGTTTCTCTTCATCCTGTGTGACAGAACTGTTTAGGATGGAATTAAAGGCTTGCTAGTGCTCTATCTCTTCCCAACACTGATGTGTATCATATGGCCCCAGAGGCAGAGGACATTCCTAAGCAGAGCCAGCAGCTGCATAAAAGGCTCATCCAAAGCAGAAGCAGCTGCATGTCTTCATAAACACTGGACACTAGCACTGTTTTCCAAATCTGGCTTCACTATTCCCAGCTGAGGAACTTCCTACCCATGCTCTTGAGATCTGTATTTCCATCCCCTCCCACCTCTCTTGCAAGTTCTCTTGTGCCAGCTTAATTACTTCTGCTGGCTATATTCTCTTTTACATGCTTCCATCTCTTTCCACAGCTCTCCAGTACTTTCTGAATTTTTCTAACTAATTAAACAGTTTCCATTCTGTTTCTAGCTACCATTTACTTATCTGTAGCTATGCATTTAGAAAAAAAAAAACAAAAAACCCAACTGCCTATGTTTCACATATACGACAGAGAAATGGAAAACTTCATTTGTATATTTTTGAACCTTAGCTAGAACCTCTAGGTGCTTTGGTAGCATGCAAAATAGTAAGATAAACACAATGGCTTCTGAAGATGAGTTTGAATGATGAGTAGGAATAGACAAGTTTATTTAAAAGACTGTGCCAGATCAAAGGTGATGTGTACTGGAGAATGCAGATTGCAGTTGTTGTCTGTGGTGTGTGAGAACACTAAAATTAGGATCTGTAAAACAGCTTCTGCAGTTTATGATTGCCATGGTTTCACCCCAGTCAACAGCCAAGCCCCACACAGGCACTCACTCTCCCACTAGCAGGACAGGCAACAGAATCAGAAGGGTAAAAGGTAGAGAACTCACGGGTTGAGATGAAGGCAGTTTAACAGGGAAAGCAAAAGCTGCACACACAAGCAAAGCAAACCAGGGAATTGATTCACTGCTTCCCATGGGCAGGTGCAGGAGAGCAGGGCCCCATCAAGCGTAACAGTGACAYGGGAAGACAAACACCATCACTCCAAATATTCCTCCCTTCTTCCTTCTTCCCCCTACTTTATATATAGAGCATGAGGTCGTATGGTCTGGAATATCCCTTTGGTCAGCTGGTAAATGTGTTATATGAGAAATGACAGAAAAGACAACACTTAGACCTGGAAAAATCTAATTTTTGGGTGGTTTTCAAGGTTCTGCACAGTGCCAAGGACCACTGTAATTTTTCTCASGCTACATACCATTCTTTCTTTAAACCCCACATTTGGCAAATTGCACCTCTGATGGTTCTTCATCTTGCAGCAGTCTAATAGTCCCCATGATTAAGAACATTAGAGTCTCAGGAAGCAATAAGAAATTATCAGTTCACTAAGGTGAGTCCATCCACAAGACTAATGAATCCCACGCAGTCTATGAAATAACTGAAGAGCATATAGCAGTGGATGTGTGAGAGTGAATCTCTCTCCCTTTACACATAACAGTTTTTAAATTCTTCAGGAAGCCCAGAAAATGATGCTCAAGGTTTAGAATAAAGAATTCGTCAGGAAAACTATGGATTTTTTGGTCTCTGAAACCTTTGAGAAAGGGTAATTTTGTCTTTGAAGTTGTCATGCCTTGCGCATTGTAATTACTTCCTTGTTGACTTCCATGTTCACCATGCAGGTTAGGCCAGCCTGGAGGACAAGGGAAAACTTGGAATTATAGCACCATGAACACAGCAATGGCTGTCAGCACAGCAAATTTTCCATTTATATTGAAACCCTGCTGCAATTTGACTTCATTAATTTGACTTAGTTAAGGCTAGGTTTGGAGAATTTCAAGGTTATTTCCACTAATAAAGGAAGCGAGACATTTACTTGCCTCAAGGCTAAGCACTACACTGTTGTGACAGGGCTAGTCACAATTTGGTTTGTCAAAGGGCATGGGAGAGGGGGAAGGTGTACAGCCAGTCTAGGCATAAGTGGTGGGAGTGCTGCCCACCAAGAGCCATCTCCTGGCCCTGGCATCTGTCAGACCTGTCTGCACCAAAAGCCAGATCTATGACCTCTGCATAAGGACTAGTAGAGAACTTTCAGTCCAAGTGAGCAGAAATCTTGTCAAATAACCAGATGCTGAAGTGAGTAATTAGTAGCTATTAAGGGTTTTTTTCAACTTAATTTTTTATTTTCTTTGGGGAGGGGTTGACAATAAGGTAGAAGGTCTGACATGCTTGGTGTTTTTGCAGGGTTAAAAGACACCAGTGATGTGATTTATTAAAAATCTTCTGACAAGGAGTCTGAAACTTTCTGAATGTAACAGACCTTGATGCATTCCTCTTTGTCCCTCTCCCCTCTCCAGAGTGGTCTGTCCACGTACAATCTTGCAATGACAATTTGAAACCTCTTAGGAAATGCATTTACACAGAACACAACTTCTGTCCCCTACTGAGGATAGGGTACAACACATGACTCTGAGGTAAGCCCAGATACGGTGTTACAACACACTGGCAGGGAGAGCTATATGGTCAGGACTGCTGGACAGCTTCCCACTCCCTGTGGAGTGGAGGCACGCACACAAGCAGTGTTCATGGCATATCTAAGACCGCACAAACATACAATATCCCTTAGTCTGTGCTGATTTGCTCTTCTGACCATGTCCTTAGACATGTTTCTTACATATGGGATTAGAAGGATCACTGGTTAGCAGCTTATTGCCAGATGCAGTTCAAGCCATTGGCCATCAGCTGTCTCAGAAACTTTCCCATTGCATGAACGCCGAAATGTTTGAAAGAGTGCTCAGATCAAACAGCTCAAGTATCTACGTATCTGGAGACAAGGACAGTTCTTCTGAAGGGGGAATGTTGAGAGATGTACTTTTCAATGTCATCGGAACCACTTTGGCACCTTGCACTGTTTTTTGAGAGCCTTATGTAGTACCACTTTTGTGCCTCGTTTTACTAGCCGGCTGGGAGAGATATGGAACGTGAGCCTTTTACAATACTGGTGCTGATTAGCAAAAGATGAAGACACTTAACTGTTTTTTGAAGCTAAAAATAAATGAGACAACAAAACCAGGAGTTATGTGTCTACAGCAGAAAGAAACCTAAATCAAACACTCACCCAAAAGCACTGCCAAAAGCAATCTCAAGAATTTTGTGATTTGTGAATATCTGGGAGTCTCTGAGACTTGCAAAACAGATTCCTTAGTTATTTTGCAAAATGAAATGTATTTCTGATGCCTGTCAGCCTGGAAGCCTGGCTGAACCATTCCCAGAACCCATGAGGGCACCATGAGGACAGGAACAGCCACAGATGGGCTTGGGAGGTGTTGAGCAAAGTTCCTTTGGCTGGATAGCAAAAATGCCCAGGTGCTTCAAGAGCATCTCAGAAATATGTGAAACATGGAGGGGAAAGACAATTTCTTTCATAACACTTGTATCCTTTTGACTTTCTTGTAGTTTTGCCTATTTTTTGCATATTCCTATATCTATGTGCACATGTCCAAGCTTAGCAAACATAAAGTGTTTCCTCAACAGCATTAAAAAAAGGACAAAATCTTTAAAAATCATCATCATCTGATTTTCTCAAATCTCACCGCCATCATACATAGTGGTTTGGGTTATCTTTTTCTCCTTTTTTGTCAGCCATAATCAGAATCACAGAGTATTCTGYGTTGGAAGAGACCCACAAGGATCATCAAGTCCAATGCAGGACATCCACAAGAGTCACACCATGTGCCTGAAAGTGCTGTCCAAATGCTTCTTGAATTCTGTCAGGCTGATGCTGTGACTATGTCCCTGGGGAGTCTGTTCCAGTGCCCAGCCATCCTCTGGGTGAAAAACCTTCTTCTAGTATCCAACCTAAACCTACCCTGACACAACTTCAGGTCCTGTCACTGGTCACCACAGAGATCAGTGTCTACGCCTCCCCTTCCGCTCAGAAGGAAGTTGTAACTGCAGTGAGGTCTCCCCTCAGTCTCCTCCAGGCTGAACAGACCAAGTGAMCTCAGCTGTTCCTCATACGGCTTCCCCTCAAGGCCCTTCACCATGTTTGTAGCCCTGATTCAGACACTCTCTAATAGCTTTATGTCTTTTTTATGTTGTGGCACCCAAAACTGCCCCCAGCACTCGAGGTGAGGCCACCCCAGTGCAGAGCAGAGTGGGATAATCCCCTCCCTTGCCCAGCTGGTGATGCTATGCCTGATGCACCCCAGACTATCACATCTGTAAAAGACTAAATTAATGTCTGAGAAGAGCTGCCTTTAAACCACCTCCTCCTGTCTCTAACACATAGACCCATGTAAACATACAAATGCAGGGACTACAGCTAGGATACTGCAGTGAGAGCAGCTTTAGTCCTGCACATCTGATTGCACTTATTCCTGTGTTATCAAAAAATCAAAATAATAGGACAAATTGAAATACACTTATGAAACCGGAAAGGGCAGGACGTTGGGAGAAAGGGTTGGGGATGAATGAGGGAAAATCAGAAATGAGATATTTGGGGCAAGGGAAGCATCTGGGTAATTTTGCCAAGGAAAGCAAAATAAGTCAAAAACATTCATCAGGATAAGCAGTGTATTAGAAGTACATAAGTAATACCTCGCCTAAATCTTTTCCTGGCTTCCAGTGCTGTTGGAAAACATTAGTTCTTCTTCGTCATGTCTGCTAAACACATTCTTGGGGGAGAAGGAGGGCAGTGAAGAAAAAAAAAAAAAGAGCAGAGAGTGAACTTAATCTTGGAATCCTGAAAAAGTCGCCTGTGTGCTTTTTCTAGCCTCTGGTACAGCAAACCAGGTTGCCATGGTAAAATGGGTCAGAGCAGTAAGCAAGTTAGCTTGTGCAACAAAATCAGACTCCTGGTGCAGTGATGGGAGGCAGAGGCCAAAGCACACAGTAATCTAGAGCTGAATCTAGGTCACTGGGGTGCTTTGTAGCTGCAGCTGTCCGTGTGGGACTGTGATCTCCRGCAGGGCTCACAAAACCATCCTGACGGCTGGGCTCCTGCTCAACGGTTACGGGTGTACTGGGGGAGCTGTTGCTTTGTCTCCTTCAAAAACAAATTATAATTTTAGATTTTAAATTATGGATGCATATGCAGGCAGCATGTGTCTGTGTGTGCATTATGTATGCACATTTATTTTAAAATAAGACATACTCAGCAGGCACATGGCCCATATTTTGGGAACCCATTACACAAATTAACATTCACACTCCAAATGATCATTATCACATGTTTATGGGGACTGTGCATCCCACTCCATGAAGGCTATAAAGATCTGTGAGCAAACATAAGAAATCTCTTCTCCAGCATACCTAATGAAATACCCCCCTCAGAAAAATGCCCTCCCAAAAAGCCTGGGARAAGAAAAAAGGCTTTGGAGAATGTCAGGGAGGTCGTCCCACGGTTCAGTCTCTCACATCCCCCTACAGACATATGCTGATACACCCATCCTTGCAGCAATCTATTATTATCGTTTACTATTCTGTGGCTGTTAAAAAACAACCAACCCCCCCCACCCAAAAAAAAACCAAACCCAAAAAAGCAAAAAAACCAAACCCAACAATCAGTTAATAAAAAGCCAGAGAATGGGGCCAAATCAGGAGCAGAAGTAAACCAGCATACCCCCTGCTGATGCTGATGCTGATGGAATTACCCAGGCTCAGAGTTTAGTCTTACACACAGACGTGGTCCTTGCCCATGAAAAATGAAAAATGACCCACAATGGAGATTCATATGGAATATAGGAAAAACATACTTCTACAAGACGAAGTTGGCAGCTCTTTGGAGTTTGAGGACTATTATGCCACTGGTTTTTTCTGCTTTTTTTTTCTTATGTTTAGAAATTCTGCCAGGCAGAATTTCCTATGTTTGCCTAGGATTCTAGGTTATACAGAAGAGATTCTGGATACATCCCCTGCACACTGATGCATCAGCTTTCGGTGCACACAGAACAAGCCTAGAGCTCCACACCAGATCTACTGTGTGTGCAGCGATTGACTCCATAACAAGCACACGGAGGGTCTGAAGCTCCCCAGAAGCCTCCTGGCACACGGCATATGTGCTGAATAGCTCTTATCCTATATACACCGAAGGTCTGGCATGCTGAATGCCAAATATGTCACTCTCACGTGTCACGTTTTGTCTGTCTTGTGTAGAAATCCGGCATAAGCATATAGTAACACTAGGTAGAGATGTTAATGAATTATGAAATATGAACCTTTTCTATTTGGATTTGGGACAGTATTGGACAGATGAATTTTCCTTCTCACAATCACAAGAATTTAGACATTTCCACTTGAGACATCTACACTGGACAAAATATCTCTCAATACCATTTGGTTTTATTCAGGTCACATCTCTCATACTCTGTCATGACGTTTTGCCCATTTCCAGTGAGTGTGAGGGCAGAGGAAGGACAAGGGACAACAATAACTTGGAGTCTCAGAATCAGTGTCCACCTACATAAATCACATATGACAATGAAGTTCCTGCCCTCCAAATCCCACATTTTAACATGGGTGACTGAGATTAGAAATGTGTTAGGAATAATTTAACATTTAGGCCAGGAGTAATCCATGACAAGGTCAGCATCCAAAGACAGATGCAGCACCAGTGCTTATTCAATTAATTAAACAGTTAAAATCAATTATGTTTTTCTTGAAAAAAATTAACAATGCATGTTTTTATTGGGGATGGCATTTCAGCTGTTATATAGGAGGAAGGTGTACAGCTGATGGCCAATGCTTTGAACTGCATCTGACAAGAATCTGGCAACCAGAGTGAGCTGCCTTCTCCACCATGTGAGAAATACTCCAAATGACATGGTCAGAGGAACTAACCAGCACAGACTGTGGCACAGACAGTGTGCATTTGCAGGCTCTCAGACATGCCATGATCATGGCTTCTGTGCACGCCTCTACAGATGTCTGAAAAACCAAGATGAAACATGTATGGACCATATGTCAAATGTCAGTTTGTAAGCAAAGTGAAACCTCTCATTTCCTTATACAGAACTGCTAACATGATGCAAGAGCACTGGGCAAATGCCCATTCTGCTGAGCAGTTATCACACATAAATAGCTTGCAAATGCTGGAGGTAGAGGTGCACATCATACACAAGCAATATGACACATGCCTTCAAGAGGAGAGTAGCAGAAAGCAGAAGAAAAAGAGTAAAAAAATGTCAAGAGAGGTTCAAGGATGGTCCTCTCTCTTGATAGTCACTCACAAATTCCCTTCTCTTAGCAATAATGAAGACTGTATACATTAAGAAGGCCTTGACTCATTCTATCACATACAGTTCATCTCTTCTCTAATTTCCACAGCAACTTGTCCTTAATCCTTCAGCATTCTTATCCTTGATTATTCAGCGATACTTGAATAGTTCTAATAACTCATCTGATACAGACAGGAGACAGAAATATTTGGCTATCAGGCATTGTCTCTGTAAAGCAAACAAATACCGCTCCATTCAAAGGGGACAGTCAAATTCAACATTGGTGAAACTTTCTGCATATACGGTTTATGTGTAATGACCRCCAGAGCAGACTCATTTAGAGATATCCCTAGCAATATAAAGATCTGCTATTGTGCTGATAAAATTCTTTTCATGCCACTGATACCTTAATAGTTAGCCACAGAATGACAGGCACGGAGAACAGGCAGGCTTGGAGACTTACCTGGACAGACATGAAGCGAGAGGGTTCTGATTTTGACACCAGAATTGTATAATCCAGCATAAAATTTGTCATTTGACTCTGATTGTATATGTTCTGAAGGTATCTTACCTATAACAGCAAGTCTACGAAAAACTGCACATAAACCAGAGGAAAACAGAACAACAACAAAAAAAGGATCTAGGAAAAAAAACCCATTCATTTCCTAACTCTGACATGCACACAGTTTTATACTTGAAAATAGATTTAGTCTTCCTGCTTCCAAAAATGGTAGTAAATCACAGACTCAGGGGACTACAGAGACATGTATCAAGTGGAGGGATGGCAGGGTGTGGGGAGGGAGGAACTGCTTCATAGGCAGAAAAGAAACATTCCATGGAAGTAGCACTGCCAGATAAATCCCCTGTTGCAGAATCTGTCTGCACATTCCACTGCTAAAAGGCTGTGAGTTTTCGATAAGGGGTTGTTTTCCTACACCTGGACAAACAAGTGATTCACAGAAGAGAGCTGATTAACTCTGCCACATAGTGARGGATCTGAAGTACCTGACACGCTTTTGTCATGATCCCTTCTTTGGACAGGGTGGAGTGGGTGTTGACTGACAGAGGGCTGCAGAAAAGGCTATCTGATAAAAATTACTCTAAAAATTAACTGGGATTCTTTTTCTTACTTTATGTTTTGGAAAATATTTTTAAATGAGGGAAGGAAGGAAGGAAGGAAGGAAGGAAGGAAGGAAGGAAGGAAGGAAGGAAGGAAGGAAGGAAGGAAGGAAGGAAGGAAGGAAGGAAGGAAGGAAATTATCTAAATTATCTAGCTGGCTAAATAACTACCTATGCAAAGGGTTTTTTCAGGCCTTATTTAAAATACAAATTGGACTTGCATAAATGTCTATTGATAACACTTTTAGCAGTGCTCAGGTACTGATGAAAACACACCTTGTACGCCAAAAGATCATCATAACAGCAATATCATATATGTGGTCTTCTTAAATGGAAGAAAAATAGAAAATCCAAACATTTGTAACACACAGGGAAACTCAAGAGTTCATGTCCTGGTCATTTAGTAAATAAAGCATTCCTCCACTCTTGTTACTCAGAATGAAATAACAAAGAGGTTAATTTTACTACTTTTTTAATTAGTCCCTCTGTGATGGATGCAAGCACATGCATCAATACTTTCCAGATTGAAGTTCATGACTGCTCATCTGTACAACATATACTGCCTCAACAATGGCCTTATGAATTTCATCAAACAAGTGTTGGCAGCTTCCCACTTAATCACTTAGTATAACTGTGGACTCTTGTTTACTGACATCAGGGAATGCCTTAACAGAGCAACTATTGCCTCATACCTCTTCAAATACTAATGGGGGTGTAAAAAGCCAAACATCTGATGCATGCTTGTCTCCCTGGAATGCGTTAGGGAAAGACAAGTCCCTCAGTCAGTAGAAAGGATTAAATCCCTTTCCCAGAAAAGGAACACTTTGGAGGAACTTTAGAGCTTTTCACAGCTCAAGCAAATGACATTTGAAGAGATTCTTCAGGAAACAGTCTAGAGGGTTCTCTCTGAGTGCATTAAAAACTAATTCATCCACTGGGTAAATACGTAAATTATGAGCATGACATCTGAATCATTTTGAAGTAGTAAATGAACACAAGATCTGATGGAGGCAGGTATCTGTTTCTTGAGTATGATTTCCAGTGTCCTCAAACATCTTGCTTTGGAACCCTTCACAGGCTATGAACTAAAGCAGTAGCCTGTTGTTAAAGCATTTGAAATAAGAAATCATTAAAGCAAACTGGTCCTGGCATGCAGAATTTAAGTTTGAATTGTGCAAGATAAAATAATGAGCATTTTAAATAGAAATACCTGAGGTAAAACATAATGTCTGGCAAGGTAACTGGGGAGGAAGTATCTCATAACATCCATGTGGAAGTCTCCAGCCGTAACACAAACTTCCTTAGCTGCTCAGTAAGTGACTAAAGTTACAAACATTTATATCACAGTTAATTTACTTTCAACTGTAGTTTGGAAAGCTCTTGCTCTCTTAAATGATGCTGCTAAATGTCAAATTTACAATTTTGGAAAGCTATTGTCAACACTTTGCTATATGTGAATATTAATTAATTCTAAATTGCAATGACTTCCATAAAACTTCAGTGGATGCCAAAAAAAAAAAACCAAACCAAAACACTTCATCTTCTATGCTACTTCAATAAGTAAAAAAAAGAAAAAGGAATGGTTTTCCACTTACAAAATAAAATGCTGCCAAGAGCTACATTCAACTAGTAAGCATTTGTTTCAAGTAGATACGGGGTCCTGTCATATGATGAGGGAATATGACATTTGGTAATCTTATTGGCATATGTCAGGTTAGCATGGCCAAGAAACACAGAACAGTCTCCTAGCAATAGCCCTTTTCACCATAGCTATGGTGCCTAAGAAAATTAAACATCCAAAGAGAACAATCATAGCGAAAAATCTGACAGTTTTATGAGGGAGGAATGTGGTGGAGAGTGATAGATTTGTCTGTAGCACTTCCAGAATTTCCTGGAAGCACACTTTATTGATCAGAAGCTGGAGTCAATAAGCTCACTGAAGATCTGAAAGTGCTAAACAAAGTCACTGAAAATGAATGAAAGTACCACAATCAGCCCTGTGTATTTATTGATTCAAGAGACAGGGCTAACATCTGACTACCAAAAGCCAACAGTGACTTCAGCCACTCTTTCATAACAGCAAATAAGAAAGTGCAAGAAAGCAAGAATTGCAACRTGAAAGAACCACACAAAAGAGGCATGAGTCAATTATAACATGGGATATCAAAGACAGCAAAAATAAAGGCTGGTAGCAGATTAACAAGCTTGAAACTTTAGAAGATTGTGTTAAAACCAGAGAGACAAATCTCAGAGATAAGATAAGGATAACTGATGAAGAGACTATAAATATAATTCACTATGTGATGCGATCAATAGGGAAAATGACCCAGAGCGAACATACATCAAAGACCAGACGCCTTCAGAATTTAAGTCCGTTTTCTTGTGAGAGACTTGATAAAACAAAACAAAACAAACCAAAACCAACCCAAAATTTAAAAAAGAGCAAAAGACTCCTAAAAAAAAGACAGTATTCATATGTCATGGTAGAGGAGATAAAAGGTTTAATAGTTGAAAATGCTTTTTGAAAGACAACTATGTGGGGAAAAAAGGTATCAGATTGACAGCAAGAAAGGATAAAAATAAAGCTTTTTGTTTCTTAGATTATAATTATGGAGTGATATAATGAGTTAGACAGGGAGAAAACCAAACAAATGAAAGCACAGTCAATCTTCAGAGAGAGGTTTTATCTGTGAAAGACTCAGAAAATGACAGTGGCTGGAATATAGTCAAAGTGGTCAACAACAACAACATATGAAGAACTGTTAATGCTCCTCTTGAATATTTATTCAAAGAAAGGAAACAAGGAACGAGCTAACACAAAGACTTGAGAAACTAAACCACAGGAGGAAAAAGAGATCTGGAAAAACTCCAAAGAGAAGAGGGTTGTCAAATATCAAATTACTGTAACCTACAAAAAATGATYTTTGATAATCTGCTGTAGACTTAACAAAGTTCACTAACACTGTGTTAAGAGGTATCAAGAAATAAAGATTTGGAGAATGTGTATCAAATAAAATGCACAGGTTTATATGGAATTTGAAGACCTATGAAATGTTCATGATAGATATCAACATATTATGATTGGGACTATCAAGAAATCTTAGATAATACTTAATAAATTTTTTGAAGCAAGAAATTAAGGTGCAGGAAAGAGAAGGAAAGCTTGTTACATTTTCATAGGGAGAGTGCCTAACTTGAAAAAGCTATGAAATTTGCAGTTTCATGAGCACATTTGGTCCATCTCAATAACTCCCCACTATTACAGAGGCAGACTAATTAATTTGACGTAGTTTTCTACCTCTTCCTTTTCCCTGGATCCAGTATTCATCTGGTAATTCAGCAAGTCAATGCAAATAATTAAGATGAAAGAATACTAAGATGGAAAAATATGGTGGTTTACCTTATTTAATAAGTTGAATCCATTAATCAAGTAACAAACTAGAAACAGATGGCACAGACTGCCCAAAGAAGGTAAAGAGTTCTAGATTTTGTTGTCAGGAGCCATACTCTGAGAAAGACCAAGGTACAGAAAATTTCAGACAATAAAAATATATTATTCTATGTAGACTTGAGAACTGGTCACAGATTAAAAGAGAAATATACAAAGCAAGATGGAATAACATTAATATATTTAAAAGGAAATTATTGTGGAAACACAAAGAACTTAAATAACATGCAAGATAWCCTAAAATTAATTTACATGAAATCTATAAGAAATCAAACACACGGTATAGCTGAAAGTCTCAGTGTCTTTAGGGTAGGGCTCTGAGTTAAAAAGACAGACATCAAATAGGAATCTCTAGAAAAATTATACCTCCAGTTTAATCTTCTTGACTGATTCAAGAGACCATGAAGAAGTCATGTGAAGCATAACCCAGCTGCTCTAATCAGAAGCTACAAGAAGATTGAAGTATTCCCTTGGCCAGAAAATATAACAGCAAATTTTGAGAGAGAGTTCACATCTAGGGTACCCTGTACCAGGAAAGAGGAGAAATAGAAGATCAAAAATGAAAGACAAATCTTTGCTAAAAGCAAAAAGCAGGAAGCTGTTACTGCTGGCCATTACATTGCAAATATAACCAACTGAACTGAGCAGTGTTAACAAAATGGTTAATTAGAGCTTAATCAGAGGCAAAAATTTTGGGAGAGCAGCAATGTTGAAGGAAATGTCACTAACTGAAATTTACCTGATTTTTTAAAACGATGAGTGCATGTTTTCAGTGAAATGGAACTAGAAGTGACAGTGCTTGCAAACAGTCAAAGGACTGAGATATATTGATACAAAGTGGATGCAAGGTCAGAAAGACTGAATGCAAGGATAAATAAACTGTAGAGATAGCAACAGCAAGCACAATAAATGTGGAGGCAGTCACAACTCAAGGGCATCAGGCCGTGGGGTCTCATGTCTTGTAAAGAAAGCAAATGTCTCGCAGAGTCCATATGATCTTCTGCAAAAATAACAGAGATCAAAATTACAATCTGTCCAAGAACAGAGACTGGAGAATAAAGCTCTGATTGTGAGGCAGAGACAAACCACTATCTTATTTATCTCTTGTAAATGATCACAGGAGTCTGTAAGATTTGTTCAATTTTGTTTTTATTTTTTCTTAGTGATACATCAAATGAAGGAAGAATGAACTTCAAAATAAACAGTAGAACTGATTACAGTGTAAATTCTGGAAGCACACATGGATATATGGTGACACACAAATAAACAGCGACTTGCCTGGCTCAAATTCAAAATGAGTCTTCATTTACATAGTAAGCATAAAATGAACCCATGTGGTGAAGTCATACRAGCACTCCTGTACAAGAATAAATACAATTGAAATGCCTCGGAATAATGAAACAAGATTTTTGTTGCAAGCTTCTTTTGAAAAACAGTCTGCAAATATGGAAAATCAAAGGATAACCCAAACCTAGGAAAGTTCTTTAGGTCCTCAGAGGGAGCCTCCTTCAGAGGATGACCCAGAGAAGCTGATGGAGTTTGCTACCCTGAAATACAAGACAGAAAACATATCTCATTCCTTCATTGTCTAGAGAACTGAGCCTTTTCAAGAGAAAATTGTCCTTGATGACTAACATTTAAGTCAGATTGTCTTTTTACTACAGCTTTTTATTACATGTCAGCCAAAAAGATGTGAATAAAGAAAACATGAGTTAATAGTCTTTTCTAACAATTAAGATAGAATTATCTTCTTGGAGAATTTAAAAACTTGAGCAGTTATCTTGACATTATATAAGGCCTCACCTCCCTGACACAACTTTGAAGTTAGTTCTGCTTCATACAGGATATTAGTCTAGATGGCCCCCAGAGGTCAATTATGACCTAAATTATTTTGTGATCAGATGATTTTGTGAGCAATGAGAACTTGCAAAGAAGAGATTTTAAACTCATTGAACTTTGGAAAATTGAAAGAGGAAATAATGCAGTTTGGAAAGAATAAAGAAAAAAATTTTGTTTCTGTAATACATGTTTTATTCACCTTTCCAACTAAGCAAGCTAGTACACCACATTTCAGTAAAAAAAAAAAAAAAAGAAAARAGAAGGAAAAAAAAGAAAAAAAAAGGTGCCTCTACTCAGAAAGACTGTAGAAGACAGTTTATGGCATCTGGGTCTTATCCATTAACTTTTCTCTTAGGAAAGACTCTTGGCCATCAAGTTGTAGAATATTTCAGTCTTTTCTCTTAATTTTCCACTTTCTATAAGTGCATTTTGGACAACTGGAACCCAGGTGTTGCATCAGAAAATAAACTAGCCAGGTATTACTTTATTACTTTTAGATTTGCTACTTTTTGCTTGGATTTTGAAGAATTTTACAAAGTGGAACAATGCTATCTCTGGAGCAGGGTAATTACAAGATGAGTTTATCACAGTATCTAAGTTCTAGGGCCTATATTGTGTTATTTCAACAGGAAAGATAGGGGCTTAACAGCTCTCTGCCTTTTATTCTTGATTTGAAATAGTGTTGAGAACAGAGATGTAATTCATGACTCATTCAGTACATAGAAGCACTCACTAAAGCATTTTAATTCTGAACTGAATCTAGTCATTAGGAATCTCATTGTATGTCCTGATTTCAAAACAGAATTTCCCATTCTGCTAAGAAAACTTCATGAGGAATCAGTGTGAAGTGAGGTAATTCATGTCACTCTCCTAACAAACAGCAAAGATAATTCCCTGTCAAAGACGTATTTGCACATCTCTCTGGTCAGGGTGTGCATCAGGGCAGTCAGTCACTGGAACAGGGTCCCCAGGGAAGCAGTCACAGCTCTAAGCCTGTCCGAGTTCAAGGAGTGTCTGGACAACGCTCTTGGTCATATGGTTTAGTTGTAGGTAGTCCCATGAGGATCAGGAGTTGGACTCAGTGATCCATATTGAACCCTTCTAACTTGAGATATTCTTTAATTCTTAGGATTCTATGATTGGTACATGTGAAAATGCCTTGGATATTATTCTGAAAAAAATTTCTTTGATGACTTTATTTGAGCATGATCTCTGTCCTCTTATTTTTGAGTGAACGAGGGCCACAGTTTGTCACGTTCCCTCTTTGATCTTACATCAACTAGTATGACTGACTGCTTTTTTCCAAACAGTCTTATTTTCCCTTCATTCACTTGGAACCTAATTCAATTTTAGAAAACAACAAAGCATTGACATGTTTTTAACATGCACACGTTTTCTCAGTGTTGCTCCTCTCAGAGGAATGATTTCTGTCATTTCCTCAGATTATTTCCTTTCAATACCACGGGAATGCTAACTTTTTAAACTATAGCTTTATGTTGGTGCCTTTGATGCTATGTATACATGATATTTTTCATTCTCAGCATGATTCATAGAGACACTTCCAAGGATGTTTAGCCTCAGAAATKATAGTTGTCATTCTTGTGAAATTAACCACATGCAAAGTAAAAGACTATGCTTCTTAYGGACAATTTATCACTTCAGAATAGAAATGCACTGGGCCAAACCAACRCTAAAGTTAATCTAATCATATAATGATTTGGTTTGGTATGGGTCTTAAAGTTCATCTAGCTCCTGTCTTGCAGGCAGGGACATCTACCACTAGAAAAATGTAATTAGATTTMATCGAGCTACTCCGGGACTGACTTCAGCTCACTCTGTAAAACTATGAAGGAAAAAAAGCTTAGCAAAGCTGCATTGTCTGCTGTGTGAAATGAAGTGATAATGGAACTTAACCAAAAAAACCATATCGTTTTGGTTAGGTAAAGATAGTAGTGTATCTGGATCATATTTTCCCRTACACAACTGCAGTACAGAAGCGAACGCATACAAAAAAACAAGACAACTAATCATATGTGAAGCTTCTACACATATCAAACTCCTGAAACATGATTATATAGACAAATATCTTATTTAAATTGTAGTGCTACCATATAAGGAAATTAGATTGGTAATAATCAAACTAGTAAAATAAAAATCAATCCTTGATAAAGACAGATGTACCTTATGTCTGTCTCCAGCTGTCCTTGATGTTTGAATGAAACAATCATTGGAGAAAGTCTTTGGTGTGCAGAGTAAAGACTCCAGCTTTCCTCAGCCAAATAAATCAATGGGAATAAGATTCCAGTTTTCCAAAGCCAAATATATCATTTGGAATAAAATTAGTCTTTTTCCTCTTCTGCCTTCTGCCTTGTCTCTTCTTCATTGAGTGAGGCAATAAAGCATTTCTATTTTTCTGATTACAAGGAAATGCCTATGCAGGAAGGTGAAATCAGCTTGAATATCTTCAACACTGAGCCCTTTAAATGAGGTCTCCTAGTCTAGAAGTCTCAAGATGACTGTCAGGAAGATTATGAAAGGCAGAGAAAAACAGCAGTACCAAACCGAAGAAGGTATCCCATAATTTGAATTTGTGTCGATACTACTCTGACCATCAAACAGAGAAGGAAGTTTACCTGTTTCCCACTTCCTTGTTGTGTGCTCTAACTACGATATACTACTGAATTAAGAAAAGGAGTACAAATGTGAAAACATCATTTGAAGCTCATGATCATCTCTGCCCTTTTAGAGGATGGTTTCTGTAAATGTTTGCCAGTAAAAGCTCCAACACAAAGCTCAGCGGGAGACTGTGGTAGGATGCAAAGAGGAGACTGGTGTCACAAAYCAGGCACTCTGAGAGAGAGGCAGTTCTCAGCAAGTGCAGCAAATCCACTTGCAGAAAAAAGTTATAAAGATGCCTAGACTTTGAGGCATTCTCATTCACAATTGGATTCAACTTTTAATATTTAATCCCACCTCCCTGTCATTGAAGAACCTCWGTGGATATTTCATAGGAGAAATGAAAGGAGATGAGAATGCTTGGAAGCCTCAGATTCTTAGGGTCATAGAACTGACTTTGTCTAGATTGTGTCCCCACTGCATTGAAATTCTGTACCAACAGATGTATGTTAAGCAATTGAAGTATGCTTAGTGAAACTATCAGTCACTAAGCAATACTCTCTGAGGAACTTGAAGATCAGTGTGAGCTACAACCCCAGCATCAGATTCTCGGGTGGATTTTCTACTCTACCAGACTGTCCTGTGAAATTCAGGTTATGTTATTAGTTAAAATTGATTATCATTAGCCACCTTTAATCTCTAATSGTGACATCAGCATACCTTTGAACTATCAGCTCGCTACGAATAGCTGTATAAAATTCTGTAATATTCAGTTAATTATTCCTGTAAACATAATATCAGTTAATTTATACATTTCTAAATATAGAACAAGAATGCTACTTCCATTTGAATGAATTGTCCCAAAATACTTGAGCCTTGCTTACATGACAGTTCAGCGAAAGAAYCATTCTCAAAGTGTGAAGGAAGAAAAGACTTGGCAGCAATGCAGGCAAAAGTTACAAATGGCAAAGGCAGAGAAAGCAGCAGTATCTCTGATGTGAGACATTCCACCTGTGCATCATGAGCAGGGGCTTTGCTGCCAGCTCCTGCCTCTGACATGCCTCCCTCTCTCGTCTGCTGCAAGCTATCTCCATGCTGTGTGCAGCCCCTGTTGCAGCCAGGGTGAGGAAAAAGGCAAAACYCAAAAGAAAGAAAAAAGGGCTCTTTTGTGACTTTTTCTTTTTCAGCTTTGTGGGAGATTGAGACTGAGCTTTGTCACAGACTAGTAGCCTGTGACAGTGGAGCAGGGAGAGGAGCTCTCTCCAGGCAACAGAGCACAAAGGGAGAGAAAGAGTGGCTGCAATCAAACGCGGAAGGGGATGAAATATCTGCCTTGACTGTATTGTAAAAATAACAGGGAAATATGCTTCTTAATCAGGATGACCATCTGTCTGTGATGGGTGACAAGCCTGTTTTAATGTTTCCTGTAAAAGAGACTTTGCAGGATTTTGAAGTTAACTTGACCCCCTACCTGGATTCTTCCTCTGACACTGCAAAGTCTTCCAGCACACTTTGCCTAAACTGTCTGTACACATCACCCACTGCAGAAGTTTCTTAGGTGGAAACCCTGCCACTGTTTACAGTTCACAGAAACACTGTCTGATAGTTTAGGACAGGAAGTGAAAAATGCCACTAAGCCAAATGAAACTAGAAGGGAGTTTATGTGGGAAGAAACTAATGAGTCAGACAGATATTTTGGAAGAGTTACTCATCTAAGAACTGTTAGATCAGTCCCTTAAGAAAACAAGTTTAATACTGCTATGTTTTGACTTAATAAATGTTGACAACAGTGGGTAAACCTGCCATCCTGTTCAGGAATAAATGCGAGAATCTATTGAAATTCATTTGGGGAAAAAGTTGGCTAAAATACCCACATACATTCCCCAAGAAACAGGAATGGGCCACTGCCCAAAAGGAAGATAACATGAGAGCAGATCTTTTGCTGTAACTACTTTTATGTATGTTCAACTGTCTGTGAAATAAAGGAGAAAGGAGTATAAAAGCCAGCCCAGAAGATGGAGTGGAGCTGGGCTGTGGGAATGTCCTGAAGGCACCACCTGAATGTGGTCTTACAGGACTGTGGGARTGTGTGCCAAGAAGCAACACGCTGTGATGCCCTGCAGCTGGAGAAGCAGAGATGTGTGCTTTCAATGCAAATATAGCTCCACCAGTGGGGTCTAGTTCCACCATCAATTTTACCTTTTGAGGGAAAAAAACCTGAAAAAGTGCAACGTGTTTAACGACTAGAGTCAAAATAGGACAATTCCGCTCTGGTTAAAAAAGTGCCCTGAGGTATTTTCCTTATCACTAGTATTCAGTGTTTCTATTACATTTACATAATAGTGTTTATATTGCATTTGTTCTAAAAGATGACAACATGCAGCTGGTATTGCATCATGTTAAGATGTTACACTATGTATGTGACATTGTACCAGAACATAGGTTTTTAAAGAGGCTTGAGCATACTCTCATTAAATCCACAAATGAAACTCACTTGACTTCCAGTTTGGTTCAATCCAAAATTGCACTGAAGCTCCTTAGCAGAACAGTATCGATTAATGAATTCTATGCAAATTAAATTAAACAAAAAATGTCATTTGGCCTGGAGATTCTGACCTTACTTTTATCTGCAACTGAAAGTACAATTAAGAAAGGGTAAGAACTCACACAACTACATTCAAACAAAATTTGTCTGAAAATATGGGTTGAAAAAAAATCTAACATTCTTCACAAAAATATCTGTCTGTGTTCAGACGTAATAATTTTCGTCCAGATACCCAGTAGTGACACATGACAATCCTTAGGACATGTCTTCAGCTCACTGCTCACTATTAAAATGCTCTAGTGAAATGGAAGTGGCTGTCAACTATCTTAACACATCTTCTATTTGAAAATCCTGCAGTGATTAGCATATTAACAAACACCACAACTCTGATAAGAAAATTTTGCTTTCATGCTATGCTTAAACTTCAGGACAATCAAGTTATTTTACTCATGGCAGGTATCCTAAGTCCTGTGCTAAGAAGTTATTATACGGAGTGTTAAATACCAGTGCTATAATCCATCACGGTCATGCTAGTGGAACCCACCAAGGAATCCCAGCACAGCTGATGCTGTTATTCTCTTGAGCCTATTTATATGGTGAGACATGTCTGTTGAAGCAAGTCCTCATTTTGCATTCTTCCAAAACCTTTTTTGGTGTCCTAGTGGTATCAAACAGTGCAGTTTCATGATAACACTATCACAGAACACAAAATCCAAAGTTGAGTCAAGTCTCACAGCATGCTAAAAAGCCAAGGGATGTGAATTTCTGGGCTGCTTTTCAGGAAGATCAGTCTGTGTGCATTTTGCTATCTATTTTGCACTCCTACACCTTCTTCTCCATTCCAGAACCAGCTTTCTGTGGTTGGTAATTCTGTACTATGGTATTGTGGTTTTACATCAGTATTTAGAGAAGTCTTGGTAATTTGAAATAAGACAGATATGTTAGTATTGAAATTCAATTATAACAAGATTAAGAAGATGAAGAAGAAGAGTAAAAAACAGTAAAAGAAAACCAGAAAAACAGCTTTATAGGTGGTTTTGTAGCTAATGTCAGACAGCTGTGTCCTGTGATCATATCAACCCAAACGGTTGCTGGTTACCTAAGAGAGGCCATTTGAGTGTAAAACAGGTAAAAACCTCAAACTCACACTTCACAGCAAGGTACCCTTGCACAACAGCCCTCAGGCAAAAAAAGCTGAGACCCTTGAGGCTCTCAGCAGCATCTCTAAGGGGAAAAAAAAAACAGACGAGGAGGGCTAATAATGCTGTGCTCTCTTGCTGGTGTTTGTGTACAGAAAAACTGTAATCAGGAGTAGGACCAAGGCCACATTATGTAGACAGAGAAACAGCATGAGAAACTTTCTTATTAGTGCCTCTGGCACGACTTCAAAGCAATAATCCAAAACTCTATCAGCCTCAAGAAATTCTTAGTTGCTTTAGTAGTAGTGTTATGAAGACCATGTCGTATTAAATGATGATGTGGAGTAACACCATGCCATTGAGCTCAACAATTATTGTCAGTGGAAGCTGCATCCAGAATAAGAACACTCCTGTGAGAGCTAATGGGATCCCAGGAGCAGAAAGGCAACATGAAGCTCTTTAAATACTCAAAGATGTTTTGTGTAGCCCATGCAATGACCTTCAGAGAGCTGGGAAAAAAGACATGAACAGGTAATAATCACTTTCAGTGAGAAAGCTCTTAAAAATCTTGCAAGATGCTTGAATGCCAAGATATTCCCTGAAAAATTTTAAGAATGATGAAGGACAAGTGAATAAATATTGTGTCACGTGTTAGTCATGTAATACTCTGGAGCAATGTGTCTTTAACAGTACACTGTTGTCACTCTGGGGCTTCACTGGTAACCATTCCTGTATAACTATAATTGCAGAGTCTATTAATCACCCAGGAAGACTTGGCCTAAACTGAAGATTGACCTGGTATTTTTCTCTTCATGTCTATAATAAGAATTGCCAGCTAACATTGTCCTAAGATGAAAAAAGATTATTTCAGAGGAAGGTGTCTGTGGAGTTACTCCTCCTGCAGTGTAACACAAAACTGACTTATAACCATTTAAACTCAAGTTAATCTAAGGAGTCTTGAAAAGTAGGAATTCTTTGGGCCACTCATTTCTGTTATGTTGATCTCAGTTAAGTGCTGGGTCTACATGGGAACAGTTGCTTTACTGTCAATTTACATTGTGCAATTCAGCATGTTACACAAACTACATTACAATACAAATTCTGAGGCAGCAGTATTACTACCTATAAACAGCTGTAAGTCACTGTGCAGGGCTAAGAATAACTTTTGTGAATAGCTCTGCATGATAAGTGCAGATAGAGTAAAAGGCATCACTTTTCAACAGCTGGCTCAAAAAACGTAGCTACCAATATCACCTTGAAAGCTCACTGTGTCTGTTTCTTTAAAAAAAAAAAAAAATTGTGTCACACATTTTCTAACAAGGAGTTTATTATATCCGTCCAGAACTAGGGTCTATAGGACCATCATGACCCCCCAAAAATATATTTTATAGTAAAAGTTGTCATGTAATCTGATCCCAGTTTTCCACACTACCCTCCAAAGGGTCTGTCCCCTGAATCCGGCTGAAGGCCATGAGGATCCAGTTTCACAGGGCTTGCTCACATATCATTCAGTCTCTCAGTGCATCTGTAATCCACATTTCGCACCTCAGAATACAGAACACGAGTCATGCAAAATCAAGTGTGGAAATGTAACAAACTGCTGCTGAAAATGAGTCTGCAATAGCACTTTCACATTTCTCCATGTCGGCATGCAGCTAGTTTTTCTTCTCTGTGATTAAGGACGTGTTATGCCAGGAGCACACCACATTGTTAAAATGACCATTAATTTAGTCTGTGGCTATTATGTGGCCTTCTCAAACCATTTGACTTACATCAGCTGATTGTTTTGTTTCTGATCCATGTGTTTCTATTCCACTTAATTTAAATAAACCTGCATTTTGGGAAGATAGCCTGAAAATGAGTAATACATATCCTGAAAATGAGTAGTATCTGACAGGAATGAGAAAAATAAAACAAGTAAAAATAAAGTAGACACACCTGTAGACAAGTGATAAAGTAGACACATCTGTAGGCAAGTAACATTATTGTCACAAACAGATATTCTAATTAAGTTTACATTTAAGGAAAAAATTTGTTCTTATAATTGTTGAGAGTTTTGTCATTGACACCTACAAAACCACAAATCCTCTTCCTAATATTGTGTTTGCTTCTGCCATGGTATTCACCAAAACCAGACAATAAAAACAAACAAAGCACCATACTTAATAATTTTTAGTAAGTACAGTGTATACATATCATTAACTACTAATTTTGGGTCAATTTATACGAATGCAAAGTGACAAATTATACTGATGCAGCCACAAATTACTGATTAGCAGCAAATTACACTGACACAGTGTAATCTTCAGTCACACCTGAGTTTGAGCCATGATGAATTAAGATAGAAGAAAATCATACTGTATGAAGGTGTGACCCACCCAAGCAAATTAAGGGAGCAGAATAAGAAAATTCCAAAGCAAATCTGAAGTTACAATATGGACCCCTCTTTGCTCCGACAAAATCTACACCAGCCTTATTATTATTGTTTGTTTGATTATAACGGTGTGTATGCCATTTGGAAAACACTGGCTTGCAGTGAGGGAAGAGTGAACCCCAAAAAATATACACAGACTGCATAGTCTTCCTGCTTCATACAGAAGGACATGGATAGTTCTGAACATTACAATGTGGCCCCAAGTTAAATAAAAACCAGTGGGAATCCTCCTTGTCCTTTTGTCCTTGAGACAAAACAAGAGCTGTTTCTTAATGTTAGGCTCAAAAAAAATTCCCAGGCTTTCAATGGGAGTTTTGTCTGACTGGCGTGCACGGCATTGTTCCAAGAAGGACGGGGAGCACAAAGGTGAAGACTATGAAGTGATATCACCCTTCTGCAGAAAGGCGTATTCTGTGGAAGACAAAAGGGTATATATTCAGATCTTACGGTAACCATGTTTTTCCACCAACAGGATTTGTGTTCTGGAGAGGCTGCTCCCATCCTCTATCTGCAGAAAAATTAGTAATAGATGTGAGGGCAGAAATTACATTGAGCTCAGTCAAGTCAACCTTTCTATTGCTGCTGGTGTAACAGGCCATCTCAGTCTGCCAGCTGGTGGGATTTTGGTGCATTCTCCTATGCCTTAGCTTCCCAGTCTGGATAGCCTGTCAGCTTTTTTTACACGCATGTCTCTCTGCATCCCCACCTTCCCTTTGCCTCAGGGTATTCCTGTTTACATTTAAGAGGAGCAGAAAGGAATGGAATACATGTCTTTTACACAGCCCTTGATTGTATTTTATGTTTCATAATTATTATAAAAATACCTCAAAGCTCTGCTTTTAATTTATTATTGCTCATTTGGTAAGATAAAGCACTGCATGCTATGAGCTCTTGACTTTTTTGTCATCTGAGATCGAAAATACAATGCTAAATACATTAAATATTCACAAAGGGAGTCAAATAGGGTCATGGAAAGTGCCATACATTAATCATAAATGTGTGGTATTCCCTTGTTAAATGATACAGTTCAGCTCCGCATTTTCTGACAAATGAGGTCAAGATGTTGTTTGCTGTTAGAAACTAATTAGAGGAAATTCTTCACGCTTTTTTAATGAAGAAAAGCAAACTTTTGGAAATGATAATGTGAAGAAAATTCAGACTATSGTGAGCAAAGCCTTTTTTTTCCCCAGAAGAATGTTTCTAAAGAAAAGGCGTGATTAGTTACAAAGTTCACTTGGCACACATTCTCATCATCTCACCAGTCAATGAGGTTACATCATGGACAAAAATCAATGTCTTATGGCAGTGAGAGATAAGAAGAAAACAATGAGAAAKTGATTACTATTGTCAAATTCTGCTGCTATTTGAGCTATTTTACTTTAGTATTAGGTATCAATGGGATCAAATGAAAGAAAGACCTTTCAACACTTAGCTGTAGTAGATCTTTATGAAAATCAAGTGGATTTGGTATGGCAGCCTGAGCAGAAAAAGATTTTACATACCTGAGTTTAACACTCCTGTGACCAGAGAAGTTAATATAAAGAGATTTGTCTGCATTTTTAAAGTCCCTAGTAAAACAAGGCAAGATCCAAAACAGAGGCAGGAATTATTCTAGTTTTATGGTGGCCATGTCCATGTGGAGCTGGGCAGCTGAGGAGCATCAGCAGCTGGCACACCCCTTGTGAAGTACAGTCCAGGTCCTGAAGCTGGATACTGCCTCTCCCTATCGCCTGGGAGAAGGTGACAGGTTGCAAATGGGCTGGAGAAAACACCTATGACCCACACTTGTTGCTACACCTCAGCCCACTGAGGCAGCCAGCCCTTCTGGAAAGTATTTTGATCTACTAACACTTACAGTTGAATTTCACAAGACTCCCATTACAAAAATATTTCTTTTYACACATGGGGCTTTTTTGTGTAAATTTATTTTATGGACAATCAAAAGGCACATCTCACTATTGAAACAACAATCGTAGTCCAAAATGGAAGTAGAAGAGTGCATTCACAGAAGCATTACTTGGTTTTTGGTTTGGTTTCTTTTAATAAAAATAATTGCAACTATTAACACTTTCTTGCAGAAGTGAATCTCTTTTTATTTCCTTAAAAAGTATTCAATATAGATGCTTAGAGCAGCCATAAAAATTACCTAAATTTTCATATCCTTTTAAAAAGTTTTGAACATTTTATAACAGAGTAAGATGGTCTTTAGTTATACTTACCATGAAAATAGAGGTTTGTTCAGGCAGACTGTGTATGACATGTATGCTCATGCTTCTTATCAGCCAGGGCATCTACAATTAAACAAACTCTATAAGATAACGGCCACAAAAAGAAAATTTTTCTGCTTGCTTTCAAGCTCTGCTGAAAGTCAGGGTAGTTCTGGCTCTGAGGATGCATTTGACAATATATGACTGAGGAAACAAAAACCCTGGGCTACGTCTCTACTAGCTAACCAAGYATGGCCAAGACACAAGCCAACCACTACTACAGGAGCTTTTAAATCGCTAGTACRATGCCTGAGCACAGTTTTGATCAGAGTCAACTGCAAAACTCTCAGGTCACTCTTTGTAGAGAAGCAGGAGGTAACACAGGCCAGAACCATTCCCAATAGGCAGTTTGAATGCAATCACCCTGTTTTGGGGATCTGAGACGGAATATCTATGGTGATTTGAAATGTGTCAAGCCAATTGACTTTGAAGCTGGTCAGCGCCTAACTGGTTTGTTGATTAGCATAGAGGTAGCTAAACACTCTTTTTTGCAGGAAAAGAAATCTACAGAAAAGCTGTATTTTTCATTTTAGTTTATTTCATCAGAGAAGTTTCTGGTGTGTTTTCAACAATAAAATAGTAGAAAAAGCTGGCCGACAGTTCACCATCAGTAAGAGAACAGAAGCCTGTCAATAGTAGAAAAGATACCTAAAATTCTTAGCAAACTCCACTCAAATGTAGCTCTCTTTAACTTCTATATTACAGACAGGCAATATCATGTAGCCAAAGTCTGTTACTTTTCTTTTTAAACACATTTCCTCTTGGCTAAGTGTATTTTTCTCCTAAAGCCTGTCCATATGTATGCAATAGTTAATTAAAACTTTGTCATGTGAAAAATCTTCCCATGTCCTCAGATACTTATTTCTACTAGTTTGAATGGAAACAAACTGTTCATTGTAGGGTGGACAGAGAATTCTTACAACCAGCTCCAGTTGATCTAATAGCCCGAGCATGAAAGCATTAGTGAGAGGACCGAATACTAAATAGTAGGGGTGACAAAGACCATCGGCTTTCAGACCTAACTATCCAGAAGAAGGCACAGAATGCGAGAGGTGGAAAATTCAAAAAAGAGAAATTCACAGGACATTTTTGTGAAAGTGCCAAGAAGCATTTTGACCTTTCCCTGCATTATTTCCCTGGTAAAATAAGTAGCACTGGACAAAATCTCTGGTGCTGTCATACATTACAAATGGTAATTCTGCAGTTTCCAGTGAAACCCTCTGTGCTTTTCTACAGTGTAAATTTCAATATTTCATCTGCACAGAATACGGTCAACTCTATTCTACTTGCAAGAACTGCTTGTGAGGAAAGCCACTGAATAAAAAGAAAAAGCAGATCATTAATCATACATTAATCCATTTCTAAGAATATACCTAATACTTCAGCTTTGTCAGAGAAGGTGAGTAGGTCTCCGTAAAACCCTGGCACAGCTTTAAAACAGCAGTGGTTAAAATGGTATGGGCTGTGCATCACACAGTTTGTGGGAAGACAAGCAGAGCGTTACCCATGGGTAATTCTGCTTCATGAATCAGGAAGTCAGTTCACTCTGCTCCATCAAGCTTAGTATGGCCATTACATAAAAGACAAAAAACAGGTCCAGGGTCTCCTTTTTCCTTCTTTTCTTTCCATTTTCATCAGAGCTTGAGGCTTCTTCCCGGAAAACAAAGGTTAGAGCAGCCAGCTCAGCCAAAGCATCATCAACAGAGATCCCTGTGCCAGCCAGGGCATTCCCATGAGTGAAGACACGTGTGCCCAAAAACAATGATGACACTATGGCTCCAGACAGAAGCTGGGATTAACCATCTCTTTGTTACAGGGACGTGAGTTTCTGTTCTGGGTATGACTTTTTGCCAGACTGATGAGGCTGGCGAATATTCCCTCAGAAAAAGAAAGCAGTGTTTGGTGTTGAAAGAAGATCTTCCCTCTTCCCAGTTGCATGGGCTGATGATATAGCCAAGACTTTTATGCACTCTTCCTTGTGGCTAATCCAGTTGTACTGCCAAGAGTGGGCTCCATTTTACAAGCAGTGTTTCCAGAACTGGCAAAGCAAACATAAGAACAGGAAGCAAAGAAAGGCAGAATTCTTTCCTGGAGAAGAGTGGAAACAGGTTTCCGTCATACACAATCTCTTTCAATTTTTTTAAAAATGCCTCTTCAATCTCTCTTGAGTTTGAATTTGAACACGTGCATACTAGGTAGAATGAAAAATACTGAGGAGGATGGTTTTGAAGTCATTGTTTCAAAGATAACAACACATTCTGTATTTTTTCCCCATTGTGTACTGTTTTCCAGCCTTCCTCCAAATTGAAAGGGATTTCACAAGGGCTGCCTGGACATTGGTGTATGATAGAACATTTAAGGACATGTGTCCTGGGAGAAAGGAAGTGTCCTTAGATGTTTGTTCAAAGCAGCAGGTTTATGGTTAAGCAGCAGTTTGAAAAGGCTTTAAAAACATAGACAAAAAGAAATTTTAATCTTAGGAAGAAACAGTCTTTTTCACTTGTGACAAAAACAGATGTCTTGGACTTTTTCATAAGAGMTGTAATATCAGCCATGGTGTCCTGGCSAGTTTCCAAATAAGGTAATTATAAAATACCTAATTAGATGTTCGCTTAGCTTCAAAAGAATTATGGCTATGATTGCTAAATTTAAATTGGCTAGTAGTGCTTTTAAGTCATTTCATGAAGCTGCTGCAGTCTATTTTAGGAATCAACAATGGCTGATACACAGTTCAGTTATGTGTGATATTTACAAACCATTTTCTGATTTTTTCCAAAAGACACTATAAAAATTCATAATCTTTTTTTTTTCTCAGTGACTTAACAGTGGGAAAATAAAATATAGTAAGGAAAACAGAGAGAATAATCATTTAATTCCCTCAGATGTCTTCTGGTCAGGCAATATTGCGAAAATATCTGAAAATTGCAGAGCAAGATAGATATTAAGAACCTTGATTTTTTTTTTCTTCTGCTACACTTTATGCATGGACTTAAGTCTGTAGACCTTATGTTAACAAAATTGAGTTCAAAAGCATTCTTAAAATAAGCACTATAGCAATAAACTGTACATATAATATAATTTTGAATTCTTCAGAGCCAAATCTAGTCTTTCCTTTTCAAGCTAATTTCCGTCATCAAATATTGGGACAGTAAAGGCATTCTTGGTGGTTTCAATCCATCTCAGACTGAGAGGCACCAAAGAGAGTAGCTCAGAATCAGAGATCTTACTTCCCCAATCACGCCCCCCCACCCTTCAAATACAATGTAAACTATTTTCCAAAGGCTTTTACAAACCCATGGACATTGAACAGAAAACTGAGGTCCACACTCAGAGGAAAATTTTCCTATAATGACATTAAAGAGCTCAAGAAAGATACTCAGCTCATCATCTTGAAGATGTACTTAAAAGAACTCAAAACTGAACAAAAATAAGGAAGAAAACTTTAGCAGGGAAACAGGAAGACAAGATGATGTACAAAAAAAGAACATAGAAAATGTTTTGGATAACACGTAGGAACCTTCATGTGGAAAAATATTCAATGATTATCATACATTGGCTCTTCTTAGCATCTCATCATCCACAACTGTTATGTTTACTCAATTTTTCTTTGTCTTGCCCTACACTTTGTAATTGTTTCTAGCCRTTTTATTGTTCTGAGAAAGCAGAGACATGTAACATAATCAAGGACAAAGATTCTCTACTTCTGATGTAAAACATATAGAAGATTCAGTTATATATACTCATATAYGGTGAGCATCTTTGACACACTTGTCTGAGGTGTTTATCTCTTCCACTGATGATGGACTTCAGTTATTTGTTGTATTTTAGATGTGTGYGTGTCTCCAAACTTAAAAATACCCCAGACCTTGGACAATAATAATTGCTGGTATATTTATCACTTTTAGTCCTCTTCTGTAATTACTTATCCCTTCAAGCACCACTTAAGATTCTCRAATGGAGTTAACTGTCTAGAAGAGCTGGTCTGACTTTCCACTGCTTGTATAAGGAGATAGAGGGAATCCAAATGGAAGAGAGCAAAACATTGCTGTGATAACTTGTTGGCACTTTTCCATGGTTTTGTACGATCACATATATTTCACTGGCAGCGAACAATCCGTGGCTGACTTCTACAAGRTGTGGTAGATGGATCTAACAGACCACTGCCAAAGAAAGTGTAGATCTCACCTCCTCCCACACTTGTGTTCCAYGTATGTTCCTGCCTATGTGTGCTGCCACTCTACTCTTTGCTGACCACAGTGGCTTTCAGATGCCACCTTCACTCAATTCACCCCCCTGATCTGGAAGAAAATAACCAGAAAGCGGATAATTCTCTGTGTTAACAAGTTGAATTGACTCAAGAAAAGAGGCAAAGGGTGAGCCAAAGCAGTGGGGACASGACTCTGAGAGGATGGAGCAAGAAAGGAAGGCTCAGAGTGGGGAGGAGAAGGGAGTAAGGCCTTCTCCTGCRGCAGCAGTAAGCTGTTAGGTTGGCTTGCAGCCATAAACTACCTTCAAAGCACCAAATAACCAGTTATGCAAAATTGCTAGATGCAAAAGAAAGACAAGGCCAAAACTGTTCTCCTCAGACACTTAGAAAAGTGAGTTCCCCCGAGAAAGTAAAGGCTTACTATATTAAAGTATTTACTTTACTTTACTATAGTAAAGTATTTACTATACTATAGTAAAGTATTTACTTTACTAGTAAAGTTAATACTTTGAAAAATTGGGGGCTTATTCATTTTAGCTAATGGGGGTGGAGGGGGCAGATTGTTTCTCCTCTTAAGTTAAGTAACTGTTGACAACATTCTTTCTGTTGAGAGGTTAAAATTTAGATGATTTATCACCAACACATGACGTTACTATTTGCAAACATAATCATTTCTAAACTAGAGATTAGTCTGATCCAGTTCAAGACTATAACTCTTTTGGAGTTGCACATTCCTAAATATAAGACTTTCCTTTGCAATTTTATTTTCTTTTTACTTATCCACAGCATTGATCAAAGGAATTAACTTACCTGAATAAAGGCAGTAGGAGGTTTTGGTAGAATATAATGTTATTATTCATTGTAGAATTTACTTGATTAAATCATTTGCAAGACAGACCTCTTGATAAAACTCTGTTTACTTACCCCTRCACTGAACACATCTGGGTACCAATCACTGCAGGTTTGATTCAGCCATTCAGCCTCCAAGGAGAGATAAATTAGCTTTATGGTAATTTGGAAAAGACCTCCCAAAATAAGAGTTCTTTGGAATTTAGGTATCAATTTTTGTGGAGTTAGAGACTTTTGCACTGTGATTTGTCTGCAATTTGAAGTCGCTACCAAAATATTGCAGAGATAACTTTACCAGGAGGCACTAGGACAATCCTGGCACTGCCCACTTATCATTTGTAGACAAGATCGAACATCACTCACTGGCAAGGCTCTCATACATTCAGAGTTAAGGCAGTCTGATATTCTAAAGATATTGTAGAGCTAGCTACCTCTTAGAACTCATCCATATCTTACCTCTGCATGACAAATAAGCTCACCTAAATAATCAGATTGGTGTTCATTTTCCTTAGGTCCCTGAAGGCAGCGTCCTCAGAGCCCCAGTGAACTCCCACTGGCAGCTCAGGTGCTGCTCAGGTGCAGACAAGTTACTGGGGGCTTGGGCCATGTGGTGCTGGGCTGAGCAACCAACCTGAAGCAACTGGGCTGAGATGGTCAGGAACATTGGAAGAGGGAGGGAAAAGGAGGCAGCACATGCTGGACAATAGCTCAGAGAAAGTGGGTGTTCAGAGTGGAACAGCAGAAGAAAAGGGAAGTACACACAGTTACTGTGTGTTTGACTAACATAGTAGAGATGATTCATTTTCTGCTTATTTAAATATGGTAAAATCATTCAGTGTGTGACTCTGACACACTACTATTACTATTTTTATTACTATGGTTACTTTTATTGTTGTAATTATTATTATTTCATTTTTATCATAGTCATTATTTCTATATTCACTGTCATTTATATCCCTATGTTTTGAGATGAAATCACAATAACATCGTGCCAGTCAGGTGTGGGACATGACAACTAACTCCAGTCTGGAGAGCTAGAGACGTACYGAGTATCACTGTTTGGATCACAGCACCTAAGGGTAGTCTGTGAGGTTATTGCTTCACAGACCCAAGACTTTCAACAAGGCTACAAGGACCAGCAGAGGGAGAAGGGCAGAGGGCAGAATTTGTCTCCCCCTTCATTCCCCTGACTCACACAGAGAAAGGAGAAGAGGCTTCACTTCCAACAGAGCGGAGCAGCACCCATGAAATCTTTGTCAGCAAATGCTGTTAAGATTACCTCTCCACCCCTGAGACCTGGTGCCTTCAGCATAAGGCCAGAGGGGTCTGCAATGGCTAAGGCAGCACCAGACATACATGACACTTTTGAAATTTTAGCTCAGTGGTTTTTGCAAAGCTACAATGAACCAGCGGACAACCAATCCTGATTCCCAGGCCGGTTTGCAGTATTCGAGGTTAAAGACACGAAAACTCACTGCCAACCAAGAAGTGTGATACAGAGGAGAAAGATAATTGTCAGCTGGCATTAGCCTTTAGCACTAATTCTCTGTGGCCATTGGCTTGCTTTGACTTCTCGTGCTTGTTCTTTCTATAAAGAAAGCAAAAAACAAGCACTCACAGAAGTTGTACTGAGACGTTATCACTCTTCTTTTTTTGAGTGATAGTGTTGGCTAGATGACATATTTCAGTCCCTCCAGACATCTTTCAGCTGATATAAATCAGCATCATTCTGTTACACTGATAAAGCTGTGAGGATCACATTGAACAACAGGCTTCAGTCTCCTGTTGGATATGCTGAAATACTTATGCCTTCTAAAAACACTTTCTTGCTGTTCAATTTAGTATTTTCCAGGTGACCAGATCAGGAAGAGTAAAAGTCYGTGATGAAAGCATCATTACAGACGCTCGCATATGGATATGGCCGATTTTTCCACATCACATCAGCTGTTAGACATTTAATTTGGTAGTTTGGAGGAATTTAGTGTTAAAATCACCTAGCTGTATCACTTTAGCTCCCAAATCACAGCTGAAAGAAGAGAAAGCAAATGTCATGTGGATGTTGCAGGCTTTACGTATCAGCCTTCATGACAAAAGGTTTGGCTCATTTCTTCTGACTTAGACTTTAGAGATGCTCATGGACACTTCTTTTTATGTATGTTTTGAAATCTCACTACAGTCTTCYATCCTAATTCCCTCTATTCCCACTAGGCTGCTGGCAGTAAGTACACCTTAAATAAAACCAGAAAGAGGAATTATTCATTAATCACAAAGCTCGTTATGTCTAGAGCAAAGAAATATTCAAGTTGGTGTACTGCAACTAATGAGCAAATGAGCAATTTGCTTAATTTGCCTGTGGCTTCAGAGTTGACAAGCATCCTCACCACGACCAGCAAAGAACACTTAGAGGTGCTGACTGACACTATTAAAATAATTWCAAATTGACCATTGTTCTGCACAGAGAAGATCTATCCACAAAAGGACCTGATCTTTTATACCGTAATTGACATTTGTTAAACCACTCCCCGGGAACAAATTTTTGAAAGGAATTGTTTCATTTCCTTACTTGAATTCCTATCTGAATATAAACCTGGCCTCCTTGGGTTGCTTTGCAGTAGATAAAAACCAAGACCTTGCATTCAGAAGCACAATGCATACTAAAAGCAATTTTGGAGTGACAGAAAAGTGAATCAACAAGCATAAAAATGTGCTTTCATCTTGACTCAGCTGATACACAATAATGTGTTAGATTAGTCTACATTGTCTGCAATTTAATTACTCCTGAAAAAGACACATTTCCACTGTAATACTCTATTTTGAATGGTAGACACTACCTACACTATGAGCAAAATCAATCTATGCTAAATTTTCAAGTGGATTGTATATCATTTATGATTGCAGCACAGTTTATTCCAATTACTGAGAATTTCCCAGAGTATTTTAAAAAAATAAAGTCATTTTCAGAGAACTTAGTGTCTTTGGAACATCCACAGAGTAAAATTGGATCTGTAAACTAAGATGCTTTGTCCAAGGCAACTCGGCTACTCATAAAATCTGGATGCTTTTACTCTGGGCTAATGGAATTATATAAGCAGAACTGCTTAATATCACTACAGGACAAAGCACATACAGATAAATAGTATTTTCTCATTTATGATAACACTTTCTTGTTTTCAGCCATCTGATTTTTAAAATGTAGTATTCCCAAAAATAAGACTTATATGTTCAGGCCCAGGTGCTTCTGTTTTCTTGTTTATTGAGACAAGGAAATTTCCTTTGAAGGCAGCTGCTCAGTAAACCTGCAGGGCTTACTTTAAAAACTGCTCTAATTTTATCTCCTTTCAGAGATATAAAGATTGGGCAATAGCCCCTTCATTTTCAAAGCATTGCCCAAGGCCCAGGAACACAGGGTCCTACAATAATCACTGGAAATTATGCAGCTGAAACTCCATGTGGTATTTTCAGCCTTCTTTTAGCTAAGTGACCCATCTTAAAAGAACRTATAATTTCACTGGGGCCTTCTCAGCTGGGAGAGTACTGTGAAAGCCAATGACAACAGTCAAAAATATCTGGTACCTAGAGTCATTCTGAGGTACACTGTGGGAAAAATGTGGTTGAATTAGCTCACATTTTTGTCTTAAGTGTATGTAACAAATAAAGCAAACAGAGCAGGATGCTATCACCTCTTTTGTCATGGTGAGGATATAATTTACCCTAAGAGGTAAGATGCTTAGATCAAAGCCCATTAAAATTTCAATTCCCTAAGTATAACAGTAGTTTTATGTTGTTATTCTTCTTCTTTGGGTCGTCTGGCAAAGAGAATGAGAATGCGATTAAAGAATATGATAATAGATTTCCTAGATTCATAGATAAATAAAGCCAAAAATTATGTGGCCTGACCTCCTAAGCAACACAAGCCAAATGACTTCTCTGAATGATTTTTTTTAAACTAGAGCATATACTTAAAAAAAAGCAAGCCTTGATTCACCCCTTACATGTTGTGGGTTATATCAGTGCTGTTAAAAAGAGGAGCGTTTATCGAATCTAAGTTTTTCCAGTCCTTTAATCACATCTATTGCTTCAATGCATTTCTATGCATCCGTCTGTCACTGTAGCATGCAGTTTGGGTGCTTCCCCACTCCAATTCGACAGCATCCCTTTTATACACACAGAAATGGCACACACCTTTCAGGTGAAAAATTTCACTGGCACCTTCTGTAAGACAGAAGTTGCACTTTTTCCTGTACTTCTGCAGTATCACACAGTCCTTCCTGAAGGCAGGTGTTCCTAGGCACTATATTGAACAAAAGTTAAAATCATAATACTGGCAAAACCAAAAATATTATTCTGCTCATCATAACCTTCTTGTTAGTTTCAGGTTCTTCTTATAGATATGATGTATCTGCCTTCTTGTCACCATATTTTTTCCTATTTGACCCACCTAAATCACATACTGGTTTGTTTTTTCTGTGACAGTGACTGATTCTTTTTTTACTTTATCATTCTTCCCCTGATCTTGGTACTTTTGTAAGCTCAGTCAGTAATTGTTTTTGCACTTCCAGTTTCTTTATAAAAACATTAAATATTATAGGAAAAACAGTGTTCTCTTCAGAACCCTGCAGGTGTTCATTGATGGTTCCCGGTTTACAGTTATATTTTGAGATTTGAGATGCCTCCACCTTTTAGTTTCTGTGACACTGATTTTATTTTCTCTAGGTGTTAAATCAAAAAGCAGTGCAACATCAGTCCAGTATTTTACAGAAATCTGTTGCATCAATGCTATTATCTATTTCAAGTGAACTAGCCTGAGAAGAAACAATAAGCTTTATTTTCCATATTCCATGTGTTTGTTAGTACTAGTTATTTATTCTCTAGTACTTCCTTCTTAATGGCAATTAAGATTTTCTACTTCATTTTTCTCTCCTAGACTGACAAAAGTCTAGAGCACCATAGATGTTCCCTTTATTTTTTTTAAGACTTTCACTCTTCTTCCTCAGAAGATTCCTCGGCCTTTTCCAAAACCACACCAAATATTAACAACTATTCCAAGAGCTCCTCTGGAGAAAAAAAAAAAATCAACTGGACTTTTGGATTTTAAAATTCTTGGTTTCTAATAGCTACTGCTTAACACCTTCTGGTTACTCAAATGAAAACCATTGTATTCATTTGCCTGGAAGCCACACAGTGGATATAACATTTGTTTATGAGCATTGCAGAGACATCTGTGCTGCAGTTCAGCCTTGGATTTGGGTACCACCATCTCTGAACTCCTTCTGACACTGCATTCAATAGGTTGCCGTATCACTGACCTTCAGTCGTGTACTTCAATGCTACAGCTGAAGAAGAGGTCTGAATCGAGCGCTTCCACTGGCCAGGTAATTCTGACAGGTCAGAAGCAATAAGCTACAATTAATTTGGCTTAAGTGGAAATATCTCATGTCAGTGAATGGGGGGAAAGAYTAGCAAGGCAAAATTTCCTGCTGCCAAGACATGACCTAGCACATGTACTGGAGATGATAAATGACAGGAAATCGTTGAAATAATAAAGAAAAACAGGAAATTCAGGTTTTTTGCTAGTTGCAAAATCACAGATATTGAAATGCAGTATTATTTGATAATCTGTCTTTATGAAAAATGACTCTGTGATGGAAATGCTCAAGGTCACTCCAGTCACTACTGGTGTCTGCCATGGAGCTCTAGTCTGGGTATCAGGCATGGGATTTATCYGCAGGGACTGGATACTGCAAAATGCCCCACATTTTTTTAATTGCTGTGAAGCCAATGTACAAGCTCCATGTGAGCAATTTGCATCTCTATTCCCCAAAAGCACAGCTTGCCAAAAGCATCTTACAACTTGTGATGTAGTGTCTTCTACATAGGAAGAATCTTTATTGCACAGAATATCTGCTCTGCATGAGGGTGAGGGATGTATTTTAACAAGTGATGGAGGAGTTCTCATTTCTGCATTCGTAAATATTTACAAATGGAAATCACAGAAATTAGTCTCATTTCTCTCAGCAGAGTAGCCTGGCCTGCATATTCCCATGAACCGTCTTGCAAAACCTGGTAAAAATCATGGAAAAGTAGTGCTGGTTCCCCTTTCACCCTGTGCATGTAATCAAAATTATGCTTTGTTTTTGTTCCCCCACTCCCTATTTATTTCAATTTATTTCCTTATTTCTCTCCACTTTCCTCTCTTCTCTCTCTCTCTCTTCCTTCCTTTCTTTCTTTCCCATTTCCTTGCTTGTGTTTTCTCCTCCCAGTAATGACCCAGTGCTTAGCTGGGGAAAGGCAGGAGGTGTGGGGGCAGGACTGTGTTAATGCCCTAATTAAGTCTGTAGTTAGCTGATGGGAAAATCGTTGTCAGGAAAGCTGATAACAAGCATAAACATGACAAGCTTGTTTTGAAAAGCCATCCTGTCGCTCTGTTTACTTAGGCTACTGCATGCAGCTCCAAGCTACTGTCATATATGTTTATATTGATCCATCTGCATCACTTCCCTCTTCCCTTTTTTTTTTTTTTTTTTGCCCTTTAAGGAATATAGATAAAAGCTTCACACATCTTGCATTTAAGGAGATCAAGATGTCCCCAGAGTAGAAACATATATGCCCTGATTTAAGTAATAACAGAGAATATGGAAGAGAAGGACTGAAAAGGCGAGGAATTTCATGCATCACTTCCAGTTTTCTGAATGACCTACAGATGTCCTTGTGTGTGATTAATTTTATTGTGATATTAAAGTRATTCATTAGGTTAACATTAAATACGAGATGCTTATTTTACATATATTTTCACAAGAGAACTGAAAAAGTTACAAAACATAAGAAAGACTAGCAATGTGTATAAAATATGTCCCAGTCTTTCTGTCACAGCAGACACTTCAAGTGCAGTATTCCTCCCACACCTGGAATTGCAGCATTGGATATGCTTCATTCCAGTGACAGCCAATAAGCCTTCATCAACTGTTCAAATTATAGTCTGTATAAAAGCGTTCTTCAGGCCATTCAAGCTGCAGCATACAGTTTAAAATTTTTGCTTTGGAAAAACCTGTCTTGGTTTCCCGCATTGGAATATTTGCTACAGCGCGAAAATTGAGACAAAYGATCAAGCCTTGTGTTCCTGAGGAGTTCAGCACCAGCACGCACCTTTCTGGTTTCGGATATTAGCAGAAGTGACAATGTAAGGATGTATGCATGGCTCCGGATCTGGAGAGTGGTTTGCATTACAGCGGCTTCATTTGATTTTCTCTGTCTTAGGCAAAAGGACCCGAGTTTCCAATTAAACCATGCATTGCCTTCTTGTTGCTGATATTTCCTCTCTTAACCACAGATGACTCATTTCAAGTAAGTAACATCTCAATCAAACGTTAATTATTTAGCTGACGCTGGACAGGTATGATTTGTCACTGTCCGTGGACATGAAGGAAGTTCAACCACATTAACCTCTCTTTACTAGTGACTGGGATTTTAACAGATTTCATTCTATTTATGGCATGTAAAGAAACAATTCCAAGAACTAAGGAGGAAAGATTCATCACAGAATACCGAGTAAGAATGTTTTATAAAAGGGAATGCTACTATGGAACTAGATTTTTATTATCATTATATCCTGTGGATCCTGAGGAAAGATTAAACACTTGAACTTCCTCAAGGTTCTTCTGTCATCTGGAGGGAGTCCATAGTGTGATTCATTTAATTTTATGTAGCCATCAAACAGGTAGGTGCCTTGGCTGAGCTAGATATCTAGAAATCCTCCTCCCCAGCTTGTGAAAAGAGACAGACTCCTCAAAAGGGCTTGTCCTCAGCCYCCTCTGGTTTAAACACCCATTTTAAGATCGTATGAGCTGACTCCTGGAGGAGCTTGCCCCCTTCCCTGACTGCACACAGAATCTGCAGTTTAGAAAGGACAACTTGCATTGTCAGCTGAGTCAAAAAAGACAGATGTCATCCTGTTTTCTGGAAGCAGGACAGGCTTTCATCCTGTATATGGATCAGCTACCAGAAAGTACAAAACATATTTGTTGTTAAGGAATGTCTGCAACACTAAACAGATTTTCTGTTTGAATCATTGTCTTTATCCACTTGTCTCAAACACAGTATTCGTACAAGTGCCAGGGGTAGCTCTGACCTGTGGCACTTGCTCTCACCACACTTCCCTGGAAGGGAGGGACTAATAGCTTTGCAAGGAGCAGACTCTAAGGAACAGAGAGATTGATGTTCAAGTCTACAAAGCGTGCTAGAGTACTGCAAAAGCTCCATGGCACAGAAATTCACTCTTAGGTGCCTGGCTCCTGTCCAAAATCCACATTTTCAAGTTTTAATGTGCTTTGCCTACAATCACACAGGGAGCTTCTGGTGCAAGACAGAATTTAGGTCTTCCAGATCTTAACGTCTGAAAACATCCTAATACGCAAGATTTTAGTGTTTCTTTTTCAAAGGGAGCATGCTAGCATGTAGTGATGCTGACTGAATTCTCCTCTAAATTCATGTTACACTTAGCTATGTGCAGATAAATGGCTTAGCCCTGTCACCCCAGAGCAAACCCATCCATACATGAAGCAGCTATACTTCATTTGACAGTCCTTCGTCACAGTTGGAGCTCTTATTTCAGTAATCTTTCCTTTCTTACCTTTAACTGTAGCCCATCCACATTTTAAACTTCTTCAATCAGTGATAAAAAAACCCAGAGTGACCCATCTCCTCCCTAGCAATGTAGGAATACAGACAAAGCTATATTGCATCATAAGGGAAATGTCAGATGTGCAGTCACCTGCAGCAGCCACTACTGAAACAGCAATTTCTTTATAACAATGAAAGGAAATAAAAGAACATCACTAACATATTTTTCAAGTTCTGTGTTGTTAACTCTCATGTCCTGGCCAAATGCCAGCCCAGGCACTCTGAATGACCTAAATTCATTCTCTCTATACTTCCAACTAGATAAGTTCTTCTAATGAGAGTAAGCAGAGAAAATTATGCGCAGTAACTGGAGTTGCTGTTGGAGAACAGCTTTCATGCAGAAGACTCCCAGCACATTTTGCCACACACAAAATCAGTTCAGGTCTATGTTATACCAGCCCTTACAGGCACAGTGCAAGATGTGAAATGTGACAGACAAGTCTGCATTATTCTGTGGTGGAACAAGTACCTCTGAAAATCCTTCTTTGCTGGGAAGGCACAGTGAGTTAAGGTACCTCAAGTGCTGATTAACCAGGAAAGCTGCCTAATGGAGCGATTCAAGAAGAAAAATTCCTCAGCATTCCTGAGTAAATATTAAAGTTCTCCTCTTCTAGTGAGAAGACCTTGTCAGGGTTTGAAAGGCTTTCATGAAGTCTAATTGTCATGATGAGAACAGAGGGTACAGTTATTATAGCAGTAGAATCTGTAGCCAGAAGGCCAGACCATATATTCAATAAAAATAAATCTAGGTGAAGAGAAGTATTTTCTTTTTATTCAATTTTTATTTAGCATGAGTACCAAGAAAGTTTTACTTGACAAAACATATCACAGGTGTTTCAGTATATTTTGGTTGAGGCCCTACAGGTTCTTTTCCTTCACAAGTCTTGAGTAGTAGAGAAAAAAAGTTCTGCCTTGCTTATAACTCATATTTGCTTAGTGCTACAGGAAACTGACATCTAGGGCTAAATGAGCAAGACATTTTTTTAATTTTTTCACTTTTATGTTTGTAAGCCACACAGAATTATGATACAGAGAAAATGTTTGTGAAATTCCTTTGGAGAATGGCCTGTAGATGGCTAAAGTGGCTCGCTCACATACCATCTCTAATRCAAAGGGGAAAGTTGATGATGAAAAACACCTTCATATATGCATGGAACTACCCATGTTAGTGAAATTTCTAAAGAGACCGCATTTTCCACAGAAAATGTTTACAGCTTCACAGACTGGCAAATGTCAAAAACCACTGGTAAAGTAATACACAGATTTAATTGTATATCTTCCTTCAATGGAACCCATCATGTGGCCAAATTCCCATCCACCTCTTTGAAAAGTTGTCTAGAGATGAAAAGACTCTCTCTTCTCAGTAATCTGACTGGTCTCCATTGATTCATGCTGAAAAGGAAAACTTCAGAAAAACAAACAACCCCTTAGAAATATTTCTCTACACTAAATAGTCTTGTTTTTAAAGATGCTTCTCTGCAGACAGACTTACAGACGTTACCTCTGGGCAGCTGTCTAATGTCTTCTCTAACATCACTGCTGGGAAAACCAGGCAGCTCTTCTCTGAACAATTAGGTGGGATTAAGAACTTTGGTAGGGAAGCAACAGAAATATCAAATCTTTTGCTGAACCCTTCAAACTCTTCTGTTTTGCAAATCAGTTCTACATGTCTTAACAGAGGTAGACTCCATTAACCTTTTATAACAATTCACACTTATAAGGGATCATCCAGAGGAGGAGGTCAAAATAATTTACATACACACTCTAAGAAATGTTTAAACAGAAAAAAAAAGAAATCCCAGAAAGCTCCATGACTTCTGCTAGTTTGCTCAGTGAACTTACATCAGCAACAAAAAAAAAAAAAAGAAAAAAAAAAGAAAAAAAAAAGAAAATCCTCAGTACCTGTCTTTGAACACATATATAGCAATTACCACACAAGTTAAAATTATGTGACTGGAACAGTTTTGAACCAAAACTGTTATACCAAAAAAGAAGTCTCTCCAAGAACATATTTCAAGTGCAAATGAGTCAATAAACAAAACACCGAGTGCAACAAGGAGTCATGCCCTAAGTGTTTATGTTGGAAAAATAACCTAAAAACTGACTGAGACCAAAGTGCAGTGTGTTTGCAGGCAAAGCAACTACTTGTTGACAATACAGGCAACTGAAACAAACCATGGGGTAGGAATAAAAATTTGTTTCTTTTCCCAGGAGAGAGGAAGGACAGCAGATACAAAGATTGTCTCCGTTAAGTGGTCCTCCCTTCCAACATAAAGAAGTAACATGGTTTTTTACACTTTATTTACAGTCTCTGTTTGACTTAAGGCAAACTTTTAGAATACTACAGATTTTAAACATCTAAGAGCACATCTGAGGATATGGATAATACATCTAAAATAATCAGGTGCCTTTTCACATCACGCTGCTAGAACAATATAATCAGTGTCAGTTAACATCTGCTTTAAATTACTGTTCCGCTGGTTAGTACCCAGTAAACTCATTAGACTCAGGTGCTGTGTATGTGACTGCAATCTTACATTACTAGGCTGGAGAGTAAGGAAGATATATTTAAGGAAAACGGAAAAGTTAGCACTTCTTTGCTACTGGAAGACAGATAAGGAGAGTTAGTCCTGTTTTCTTATCACACATATATATGTGGATGTGGGTGTGTGTATGTATGTGTGTTGCAGCAGTGTCCAGACTGCTGGAAGATACAGATGAGACAAACTCAGAAAAAAGTATTTTTAATAATCAAGGTCCATTTTTCAGAGAGAGCAACAATTGACTTCAGTGCTATTTCAGTGCTGGCAATGGAATGGGGGAAAATGATTAATCACTATAACTACCATAWCTTCTCACTATAATGTACTTTTTTAGAAAGTTATATCTATGAGCACTTTTGTTTATTTTTCTAGAAACTTGACTTTGTTTTAAAACAGCACTGCCAGATCCTGAGATTTTGTCATAAACCTCAAAATAATTTGAAAATGAGGTGCTAGAAACACATGAATGATAAGTATTCTACATTTTCTTCTTTTTTTAACTGTCTATTTTTTTAGTTTAACATACATCAAGGAGAGTTAAAATCCAACTAAAAAATAAAGTCTTAATCTCACAATCTGTATTGYTGTTTAAGCCTTACTATTTTAAATGGCCTGGCTCATAGCTTTGCTGAATATTTGTGTGAGCCATGTAGTAATAGCTTCCAGGGATAACAAAATTACTAGCTCTTTGTATGGGATAGTTCTTCCTCAGAGCATTGATCCCCTCCAGAATTCTGATGAATGAAATCAGAAATAAAAATCTCCCAGTCCACTCTTAAGTTCTCCAAAGGGTGAAGCTGTTAGTCCATGACATAGCACAAGAGGAGCAGATCTGCAAAGCCAAAGAGTTGATTCAGAAGAACTGGTGCCCGTGGCATGCAGATGGGAGGGAGTTTCTGGTTTTGTTTAGTGGGAGGATTTTAGACAAGGTCTAGTCCACTTATGTCAGCTGACTGTCCTTCCATGGCTGTCATGCATTGGGAGTGCAACATCAATTTCATCTAAACCGAGTATGGTTTGGGCATGAAGACTTCTCTGTCAAGCAAACCAAAGCACAGTAAATGGGGGTAAGGAAAAGGAAATCCTGATCCAAACTTGTGTTACCGTGAGCACGTCCTGAGCTGTAAGAAGCAAAGGTTGCAGCTCTCTGGCAATGGAAATCCGTCTAAAGAGCTGTACTCCTATCCTATAACGATTTTCTCTATGACCCACTTGTTATTTTTCCTCCATTATGCTGGCAAGTTGCTTGCCTGGCAAAACACCGTGGTTTCAGAATATTAAAAGAGATTAAATAAAAAAAAATTTAAAAGAACCCCACCATTCTGTTTTTTCTACTCACTTCAGTGCTTTTCCCTTTTCTTCCCAAACCCAGTGCAACATGGAGTTAGATGAGTTTCAGTGCTCAGGGTGGAAACACTCAGCTGGTGATAGAACTGAAGATCAGCTGAAAGAGTTCAAGGACAGGACCATGACAGACCTGACTGGATCACAATCAACACAGAGGACTCTATCTTTAGACTGGAGTTCAAATTCACTACAAAAGCAGCAACAGCACACACTCTGAAAACATCTGCGACTGGTACCTCCATGATGCAAAACAGCAAAATCTAGATACCAGTCCAGGCCCAAAAGCAGACTATATTACTGAGCTGCACACTAGCTTAACCTTCTCTATGAAGTCTCCACTGCACGCTTTAGCTGAATCCCCAGTTTCTCCTTCTGTATGCACGTTTTCTCCTACCCGAGTTATTGCCCTAATCTCCATTCTATGCCCTGTGCCAGGTGCAGAATCTGGCATTTGCCCCTGTCAAACTAAGTACAGTTACTGATTGCCTGTCTCTCTGATTTGTCAAGGTCTCTCTGCAGGGCCTCTCTGCCCTTGTTTGCTTGTTTACTTCTCAGTAAGACTTTTCCCCAATCAGTATGGATCTTCACTCATTTAGGTGAATGAGGAAAGCCAAGWTTTTAACTTTTGTGATTGTTCTCCTGAATGTCATGAGTTGTTTACAAAAGTCAGTGGCTGAAGACAAATTACATTTCTGAAGAATGTCATGTGGCTGGGAGGGTGTGGGAGTCCCTGTGGTCAGCTGCTGCCTTCTCTCTTGCTGTCCCATTCAGAGCCCCGGCTGAAGTCAAACTGCAGTGTAGTGGTTCTTCTGTTGCCCTCACTTTCCCAAGCAGCTTGAAATGTTCAATTTGACTTTTTGACCAGGACCAGGTCTTGAGCTGATGTTCTTATGTTTCCTATTTAGGCCTAGGATCTAATTCTTTATAATTGTCAATTTAGAGACCATCACTTTGCAACAGAGCAGGATTTTTTTTCCCAYGAGCATCCAACCCCTTTCTCTAAGCATTTATTGCTTTCTTGAACAACACAGGCCTAAGCAGAGATCTCTGTGGAACTTCAGTAGTGATCTCATTCCACTTAAAATCAGACATATATTTCTATTCAAAAATTCCTTTATTTAACCATTTTAATCCATAAGAAAAATTTCCCTATTACCCCATTACCACTTCTTTACGGGATTTTGGTGAGCCACTCTTTTAGACATGTATCTAAACTGACATATAAGTCCTTTACAAGGCAATTTTAGATTTTCTTCCTACCAATTCAGGATACAGACATTCTTGGAAATGCCATAATTCTCATAAGATTTAGAGGAATTTTGAGCAGCTCTTGTTTCTCTTGTTTTCYATAATTTATGGCGCCTATCACTGGAAAGATGGTGATCTGGATAACAGTGTCCTTTACTGTTACAGTCTCCTTCCTTCAGACAAGTCAAAGTATGTAAGACACCCAGCAATGTGACAGATGATTGATTGTGCTGTGTGTTAATTACAGTATATTAATAGCTTTACAGGACAAGCCTACACCGTGTTGGTGGGCTAAGCCTGCTAGAAAGTATATTCAGAAAACCAAATAAATAGTCTATCCCACAGGAGTTAATCCAGTTTCAGAATTCCATTTGAAAATGGGAAATAACTATATTCATTCATCTTTATTATATATTTATTGTAAATTACATCTGCTGCTTGTAAAGATACTCATATTAAAGGTCATTTATGCCTCCCTTAACAGTGTTCTGTTTACAGAGATATTGGTGGAGTAAATTCAGATGTGAGCTTTACTTGAAGCAAACATATGTTGCCTTTTTGTGGGTGAATGGGATTAAAGTTCAGGTAAAATACCAAGATCTCTACACAAGGGAAAAAAAAAAAACCTACAGTATACTTTTGTTCATTTCTTTATGCTCTCCCCTGAAATCTCAGTTAAATAGTTTTGCACCTGGACTTTCTAAGTGCCAAGTCCTTTTCAGAAAACAATTGCAAAACTGCCTCTGAAGATGGTCTTAAAAGATAAGGCTGAAAATTGTTAGTGCTTACTGAACAGATGGAGAGGATACCACTTGAGAGATAAGAGGAAGAATGGAAGAATAGGCATTCAGAAYGACCAGAGCTAAGTAAACAACTAGACTACCAACCCCCAGGGCCTAAAAAAACCAAAAGCAGAGGTGTAAAAACACAAAAAAATGCAAAATGCAAAACCCCCTTTATAATGTCAAAAAGTAAACCAATCTTCCTGCTGAAGAACTTCCTAAACACTGGCTGCAAATAAATCAAAAACTGCTCAGATCACAGATTTTTTAAACACATTTTAACCAAGTATAAGTAGTAACCAATTCACTGAGCCTTCACAGATATACAAGTGCAGTATTAGAGCACATCAAAACATTTGAGACTAATTTGAGGTCTGCAGGATGTAGGACTTGAAAGACCTGAACTTAATATCATCAGATCAGAAAAACTTATGACAGTGTCATGGCCCCATGTCTTTAATACAGTGTGCACAAAAATGTATATATACTAAAGATGGGAAAGATGTAACATTAAGATTTCCGTGTTAGGTGAAGTGATAGAATAAATTTGATGACAGAGGGTTTTTTTCCAGCACAGCTTTTGTGGAAAGTTTATAGGCTTTTTTTTTTTATGGGTTTTTTGTTTTGTTGGTTTTGAGTTCGGGTTTTTGGGGGGTTTTTTGGTTTTGTTTTTGGTYTTTTACTTTTAGCGAGGGTAAGTTTGTACAGYGTTTTGTCCATATATATCTATAATTCGGGGCAATTTGGAGAAATTTGTAGAATTATACAGAGGACCTTTCCAAGAAGACATTTTCTTGAAGTACTTTCTCATTATCACTTCTTTGGAAATTCATACTCTTRAAACAGGTAAAGACATGTTCCTAGGTGGATCTTATCTGGTACTTAAGAGAGTGGTCCTCACTGTATTACCCCACCTAAGTTAGGCTGTGAAAATAGACATTGCAACCCTATGGATTGGTCTAAATCCTGAAATTGTTCCTGAGATGGAAAGAATAAATAAACCTACCCATTTCAAGGATGTTTAGACGACCTGTCTGGAAAAGTCTGGTAATACAGGAGACTGCCTCAAATAAGTCTTTAGAATGCCATATGATTGCTCTTTGTGTCATCAACAGAATGGCACCTTGAGAAGTTTTATTCTGCGGGTCTTGTATGTGAAGACACAACCTTGGTCAGGAAAAGAGGAAATGAGGATCTTGAACTCTCATTTTCCTTCCTATCTCCTCCACTCCTGAGTCAATTTACAGAGATGATTCTGTCCCTTTACTCTGCTCTTGTGAGACCCCACCTGGAGTACTGAATCCAGCTCTGGTGACCCCAACATAAAAAGAGCATGGAACTGTTGGAGCAAATTCAGAGGAGACCGCAAAGTTTCTAAGGGGACTGGAGCATCTCCTTTATGCAGACAGGCTGAGGAAGTTGGGGCTGTTCAGCCTGGAGAACGATTTGTGGAGACCTCATAGAAACCTTCCAATGTCTGAAGAGGGCTCACAGGGAAGACAAAGAGGGACATTTTTCAGGAATTGTAGTGATAAGACACGGAGTAAAAGGTTCAAACTGAAAGAGGGGAAATTTAAGGTAGATATATGGAAGAAATTCTTTGCTCTAAAGGTATTGAGGCACTGGAACAGGTTGTCCAGAGAAGTTGTGGATTCCCCATCCCTGGCAGTGTTCAAGGCCAGATTGAACAGGTCTTTGAGCAACCTGGTCTAATGGAAGGTGTCCCTGCCCATAGCAGAGGGGTTGGAACTAGATGATGCTTAAGGTCCCTTCCAACCCAAATCATTCTATGATTCTATGATCCCCTCAGTGGATTTTGTAGATCCACTAGGGAATGAGAAAAAACAGGATGATATCCTATGCCAGATATCCAGACGTGGAAACATGTCCAAGGCCATCAGAACAAGAGCGTAAATGTTTCAAACAGGATTGCACTTGTGCTGATTCCTATAACTGCATACTGAAAACATCCTTTTAGGCCATCTCATTAACTCCTAGTCATATGCTTTACTCTGTAAAGTCATGTGTATTATGTTTAAGGGAGAACAATGGAATTCAGAGTTCTTGCGTATGTTGCTGATTAATTCCACAAATTGACATGTTCATGGGAAAAAGTGTTATTGCTACAGACTACTAGGTTGGTTTAATATATTGCTAGCCCTGGCAATGCCTAGAAGAGGCTAAGCAAGTCTCCCCTGGAAGAAACTAGGGCTGAACTAAGTGAATCCTACATCACTTGATCCATTTGCCAGCTCAGYTGTGACCTATGCCTCGGCTTGGGGTCAGCAATCAGTTACCATCCTGAACAGACACTACTCTTCCATACAGCTTTCGAGTGTCCCATACCACTTTTAGCTTAATTCAAAGACTGGACAGGCTAAAATTCGTACCGAGAAGTAGATGTCACGAGCCAGACTGCTCACTCTCTTTCTAAGTGCTAATCAATCAGGAATACATTCACGRGCATGGAGTAAAATCTGGGGGTGGAATGAGCAATTATAGATTTAATACAAGCTAGCAGTTATAAAATCATAGAACAATTTGGTTTGGAGGGCACCTCTGGATATCGAAGAGTCCATGCCCTTTTCCAGAGCAGGACCAACATCAAAGTGAGATCATGTTGCTTTGTGTCCTGTCCAGCTGAGCTTTGAGTATCTCCACTGACATTCAAGGTACCAGACAAGCTTGGGCTGATGAAGACACTGAATTGGAAAACTTGATTTTGCTAACCTAAGGTGTTTCTGGGGACTCTGTGGCACAAAACTTTAAGTTTTCAAGGAACTGCTGTAGAAAAAAAATATTGGTTTTACTGGATGTTCCTACAATTCAGTAGAAGTTGAGTTGGAGAGTGAAAGATCTAAAATGTCATGTATTTATATGCCCACTTAGCGTATTTCAATGATTTTTAAATGCACATTCTTCTTTCTTTTTACATGTTTTGAAACTTAAAAGTCTTGCTAGCCACAATTCCCCGGGATGTATATACCTAACACCATGTATACACATTTTCAGACAGGCTTCCACGAGATGGTGATAGAAAGGTCAGATGATGTTTGTACAATATTTAAACCACAGTAGAAGACAGAAGGCTTAACAAGGCAGTAAAAAAAATCCCCCAGGAGCTGGAGAGGACTTCATTAAATGAATGCTTACATACTTCCCTATTTATTTTCAGTGTAGGACTGTAAAAGGGTGGTTCCTTAAGCATTAGATAGGGAGGGATGGATTAAAGAAAATAGGTGGCAACAATGCCACCTTGAATGTAATTGAAACTTGTAAATTATTTAATTTGGTCTACATTTAAAGTCAAAGCAAAATTGCTCTGGATTTCAAATGTCAAATCCACAATAAGATTCTAATTTTTCAAAAGACTGAAAAGTTAGATCAAAGCTGTTAAATTGGGTTATTATTCCAGTGGGCAAAGCTGAAATGTGGTTAAGGTATTAACTGGAAATGGTATCCACACATTTCTAGTTTATTATAGASAGCAATTTTCATATATCTAAACCTGTCTTTTCTATCTGATCACATCCCTAATGAAGTTTCAGCAATTAACTGAAATTTGATCACAGTAATATCATAGAGTCATATTAAGCCATGTTCTGAACTTGGTTTTGTTTGTGGTTTTTTACAGCTCTAAGTAGCATGGACTTTTGTTCTATATTTTTTCGGGTATTCAAATGTCCACATATCAGAAAACTGATTCCAAACCCAAAYGGATAATTCTCACCATTTATCAGTGAGAATAATTCACTCAGTATGAGTCCTTCMCAGTCAAAATTTTTCTTCAAGTAAGAATAGTTACATGTAGTGTGTGAAGTTCATGGCCTTAGACTCCAAAATAGTTCACAGCAGATGTGTTTTTACAATGAAGAAACAGGCACATAAATGTCATGTAATGCAATGCAATGAAGATCACTAAGCAAGTCCAGGACAGAATTTGAAACTGGGGAATAAGATTCTCCAGTCCTGGAATGGTTTATGCATGGACAATGCTGATTGCCTACTCTAGAGTTGTTATTATTTATAAGAGCAATCTCTCTATTCAGTAGGAGGAGGCCATATTATTTTTACTTTCGTGGATTAAAATGAATTAGAACCCAAACATTCTGAGATATAGCTTGGATTTGAAGCACAAAGMATCAAAGCAGTAAAATTCATCTGTAAATTTTAAAGGCTTCTTCAATTAGTTTGATGTTATAGGAGGAAAACTTCATTTATGACTTTTTTTTTTCTACGAAGACGCTTACTGACAGCTCATGGAAACTATGTCCACCATTAAGCAACAGAAGAAACATAGAAAAGATCTTGTAATTTCTGCCAAAAGAGCAGTAATTGATAATAGCTTCATTGGTGGCTTTAATTATTTAGATAATTGTACACTATAAATATAACTGGAACTTAAAATTTATTATGGAAAAAGAGAACACTAATAAGATATCCCCCAATTATTTGTAATCTGGGGCATCTCTGAGACATGATTTTACAGCAGTAGTCTTCCTGTCTCACTGGGGTCATTCTGAAGAAGCTTTGGATTGTCCAAAACAGTAGCTCATAATTTTWTTTGTAAACTGAAATAAGAGAAGTATCTGATCAAACACCTCTCTGATACTAAAACATCAAGGACAGTAGATCTAAACATAGCCCAAGATGACAGATGTTTAGGAACTGTGATCTAATTCTATAAAATGCAACTGTTTGAATTAAGATTTTTGTTGAACCCTAAAACAAAGGCAATGTGTTCAGACATTGATCTGGTCTAGTCTCCTTCTGGAAAAGTTCTGCTCCAGGGTTAGAAGCCTGGATTAAATCAGAAATGGTGTCCTGACAGAGGAATCAAAGAGTGGGTYGTGCAGAGCATGCTGGAGACAATAGGACAGTGGGTTAATAAGAGAGATGCACTCTCTCCCTTTTAGCATTGCTAAGAATATTTTCATTTAGGCTTGGTCCCTGAAACAGTCTTGTCCTAGAAATTGGGCTTGAAARAGCACCAAGCCAATTTATTCCTTTTGCAAAACCCTTTTCACTGACAGTCTCTCATTGTAGCTAAGATAAGAAGAACAAAGAAAACATTTTATGGGGACCTCCAGACTAATTGTGGGTGGAACATAGATTAGATACTTCTCCAATTAGAAATGATTACTGCTGCAGAGAAGCAGTCTTTTCTAGGGCAGAAGTCCTCATGCCTTTGGCTTTCTTCTAGCTCCCTTCTGAAAAAAAAAATTTCATTTCACTGGCCCTTCCTTCCTAGGTCTCACAATTACCCACCTTCCATAGACACTGCCCCAGAATCACCCTTTACACATTCTTCAGTTCTTCAGACTTTCCTCTCATTTTTCCAAACCCATTCCTGCTTAGTCCTTCCCCTCCACTTCAATAACTGCCTTCCTTTTTCTCTTTCACCCCAGAGCTGGACTTATTCCTGGAAGCTAATTAAACTTAAAAGTGATTGCAATCTGTTTAAATTAAAGGCAAGAATTAACATCCTCAAAAGCACACTGCTATGAGTAACATACCRTCTCTTACCTGTCCCAGAAAGCTTTCAGTGTAAATACCCAGCTACTCCAGATCCTCCCACTTCACCTCTTCCTCTCTCTTACTACGACTCCTCAGACAAAAATTCCCCAGGACAGGCTCCTCTTGCAGATCCCTTCTCCCCTCCAAACAGCATCCAGCACTGAGCTTGAAGGTCTCTGAATTGGCTGTGCAAGGTGACAGCCCCTCGGTCCCAGCAGCCGCCAGCACCCCCTGCCCTTTCTTTCACAGCCTGTTGTTGCTCAGGCAGCCTGCCCACCTGCCTTCCTCCAGCCTTCCAGGAGCCAAGCTTCAGCTCCTGCATCGGGCTGGGCCCCTGACACTGCAGGCACATTCAGTAACAATCTGTCCAAACAGGGCTCTGACAGCAGAAACAAGAGAGTATGTTAGAGGGGGGAAAAAAAAAAGAAAAAAGAAAAGGTATTGCAATCCTATATCCTCAGCTTGCCACTCTTTATCCCGTACCAAATAAGCTTRTTACAACAGGAGTACACATCTTATGCTCTCCTGGCAACACTGAATTAAATCCAGACAACTCAAGGAGACCATTCAGGAGGGAATTTAAAGAAGGAGATTGCATTAGCTGAGTGGAGAACTAAGTAAGGTATAAACAAGTATTTCATCAAAGACAAGGTCGGGGTGAGGGCAAATGCTGGCAAGAGTCCAACCGTAGTAATAAACCTGAGGGAGATGCTGGTGGAAGAAAAAGTTCAGGGTCAGCGATGACAATGAGATTTCTCGCCTGGGGAGAAAAGTAAAGGTCTAGAGACATGAGAAAACTGTAGCCTAATTAACAGCTCTCCTCGTGGAAAAATCGGTACCAAAATAACATAGCTTAATTATTATCACCATCATCACAGGAACCCATATATCTTTAGCTTCCTATCTAGTTATTGGCACAGCTAGGTCTCAGTGTTTCCTGGGATTGCACCCCATCATCCAGTGATGTACCTCACGATGGGCAGCCTGGAGACCTTCCACATGGAAAAGGCAGTGGTGAGGGTAGGCCCTTGTCCTTTGCCTTGGAGATGTTGTCTGGACATCACTAAGCCAAGTCATGAAATGCTGAGGTGAACGAGTGGAGCAGGTTGGTTTGTTTGTTTAAGGTCACCCCTGAAATGCTTTAAAGCAATGCATTTTCAGCTTGTTTTGAGCTCTCTGCATGCTCTGTGACAGAGATTCATAATGTCTCTGTACTTCCTAAGTCCTTTTAGGGAGCAGGAAAAGCAGTGAGTAACAAAACACCTTGAGCTTAAAGAGCTCTGCATTCGGGAGTTAATTCAAACTGGGCTCCATTTGACTGTCTTTACCTAACAGTTAAATGGGCATTTGCAACTCAATAGAGAAAAGTGTCACTATTGCTGGATTCCAAYTAGGTTACCCAAGGAGTAGGTAACTCACTTTTTGTAAAATATGGAAATCTGACCCAAAGAATTCTTTAGTAGAGATTGGACTACAGAGAAGTGCAGCTTGAAAAGTAGAGAAATGCTGACATAAAGTGAAAAATGAGTTTACAGAAAATGTGTGCCTTCCCCTCCTTTTTCTCAAGTTATTCCAATTTTTCAGCATTTTGGCAGTATTGATAAGGATTGCCACTATGCCTTTAATTCCCGTGTTCTGGAGACCAAGGAGAATGAAAACCAGAAAGCTTTGGGTAATAGTTCTTCTGGTGGAACTGAGACCTGAATCCAGCCACATACAGCAGCCTGGTGACATCCTATACAAGCCATTAAAAATGCCCTGCATAGTCTATAAATTACAGCTGTGAAAATGGAACCAAATTCTTTTAATGTGCTTTCCTCAGGAACATATTTTTATGTACATCTCTGTGTTTGCCTAAGCCCATGTGTTATTACTTAACCTCTGAATCTATCAGGTATATGGACAATAAAATCTACAAAAGTTAAAGCCTAATTTAGTAAAGATTGGTCTGGTTTTCTTGAATTTCCTGTACTTTTTTAAGCATTAGCTTTGTTACCTGGTGTGCCTGCAATTGCTAATGTTCCTGAGCAGCTTACAGTGCTGGTAATAAAACGTGTTGCAGAATTTGAGTATAAAAATTCCTTTCCAATTAAGAACTACTTCTGGAGTGGGTTATTTCTGTTTTGTATGAGACAGCTAGGTGTGCAGATCAGTGGCAATCAGGTGCAGCACGACACCTTTAGCATCTTACTCCTGGACAGAACATGATCAGCTGAGACAGGCCACGCCCTGGGCAGGGGTGCTGAGCAAGGAGTGGCAGAGAGAGGCTGTGTATTACCATTCAAAAAAAAAAAAAAATCTTCCTTTAACAAATGTGAAAAAAGGAAAGCTTTGACAATCTACAAATGGTATGTTTGATTTTGCAACTTTTTCCGTGGCCTTATAAATAGTGTACTCTAAAGGTCGAATATTTTACCTTTTAAATCACTAGTCACAAAATTATTATATAATTTTGGCCTCGGAGAAAATTAGAAAATTAGAAAATTATTAGAAAATTAGAAAATTATTATAGCTACTGCTGGAGAAGGTTACAGGGAAGGGAAAAGAGAATAGGATGAATATCAACTAATTTTTTTTTATAATGAAGACAAATTATATTTGAAAAATAATTACTGTTGTACACAGTACTACCTGATGATTTAAGCAGACAAAATAATGGGAGAAATATCTAATAGTGTAATTGATTTAATTGTGCATGTTCAAGTAGGGTGTTTAGCTGTCGGTTTCAATACATAAAAAAAGTGAAATGCCTACCAAAGCCATTTCTCCTCATTCAAGGTGTTTCTATGGGCATTGGAATTTTTAGAGGAGAAATGAAGGAAAACATGACTTCTTCCTCATTTCTGTTTTGCTTTCAATTTCTTTGCTGCATTATAGTTTTCAATATTGCTGAGGAATCATATGAGGTCAAATTCAGAAGAGAAGCAAAATTTTATATAAGGTGCCTGACACCAAAACTTCATTTAGCTGTCATAGAAGGAACTATATAAGCTTCTTAAACTCACAGAAAGGAAGGACTGAAATTTTCATACACATGTAGAGGACCAATCTGACACTGGCACATAGCCAGTGTATACAAAGATGATTTAAAGATTTACATTCTGAGAAGGTAAAGAGGAGATGTAAAAGTCTGTGTTCTTGTCACTTCTCAAATGCAGGCCTGCCTATGACTTACATAACTTGAACGTAATACTAGGGAATTCATTTGCACCTAAAAAATGATCAGTTTACAGAATACTACATTGCATGTTGAAGTAAAGAATTGCTCTCTCAATCATTTCCCGAAATTCTGGCTCCCTAGTGCCTGTCTCTAAATTTAATTTCTTATCAATTCTTGGGAAACAGGCATATAAGGAGTAACTCAGGAGTTGCCTGCTCAGGTATAAATGGCAGATGCTACCACCATCACGTATCCAAGAATGAGTTTATTTCGCTCTTGTTAATGAAGTTCATATGCAGAACAAACTCAAGGACACCCTAAAAACCAGCATAAGCTCTAATAACTGTTTGTTTTTTGAGTTTTATTCATTTCATCTGCCATAACACTTATTTCCATCACTGTTGTTCCAACACAATTGGTTTTTAATAGATTATTTTAGAGCTTTTTTTTATTAGATTATAACATTTTCAGAAACATTTTTTCCCTTGGAAGTGGACTAAAAATCAGTTGTGGGGATAAATGGGGCAAATCAGAGATAAAGGTCCCATGCATTTTATTCCTATCTAAATAAGATTGAAATTCTACTATGAATTGAGAAGGCATTGCCATTATTGAAAAAAAAAAACCATAAATAAAATTACCTCTTAAAGAGTGACCAAATTTTAAACTACATACACAAGTATGTGAGTACCACATTAGTTTGGTTCCTTAGGATTTAAAATTATATCAAATTTCCCAGAGAATGTTGACCTTTCATTAAGATTTCCACTATCCACATTTGCCACCCAAGGGCCAGAGCTTTAAGGACACATTGGAACTCATCCCTTAATTAGATCGTTCACGTCTATCCATGTCGATGTGCTCTGTGAACAGCTTCAGAACAGACCAGCCACAGAATCTAGAACCATTATAAAACCCTTGAAAAATTGTCTACATCTTTTTCTCCTACCACACGCCCGTGCCAGGAAGTGAGACCAGAACTGCTCCACTCAGGGTTTGCCCTGCACCTTCAGGAGGTATGCCCTTTTCTATATAAAAACTGTGTGAGAAAAATACTGCACATCAAAAATTACCAAAGGAAACAATCAGTATAATACAAACTTGTGCCTTAATATTTTGGTGTTATGTCGATACATAAAAAGAGATCCTTAAAATTAGATCTTAAAATTCTAGTCTGAAATAGTTTAAAGGTACCTCATAAAATTAACAGTCCTACCAAGTGTTTATGACATCACTCCCAGATTTAATAACACCATGGTTAAAGGAGACTGTATACTTAGGATATTATTTACAGAATGAAACGACCAGTTCTATTTTTATGGGAAAGGTGTTTTTCTTGTTCAGGGCAGCAACTGATTATCTTCCCACAACTTTTGGGTTGTGTCAGACACTGACAGAGGCCTGATGCTAAACTTTGCAAAGCCCTGAAATCATTTGCATTTGTTTTGTAACTGCATTTCTATGCAAATGCATAGCATTCAACTTAACACCAGCACTTTTAAATCTACTAAGTAGAGACACTTTCTGAGATTTTTGTCAGAGGGAAAGGATTAGAAGATTTAAGTTTGACTGAAATGCTGGTGGAGTATAACTCATCTCAAGAAGTTTCGAGAGTTTAAAAAGTCACTGGTTTAATTTTTTTCTGAAATTTTCCATCTAGTTAAAATAAAAAATAAAAAACCCTTCTATACCTTGTTTTCCTTCTTTTTTTTYCCCTGAATTCTTTCCAGCTAATTGCTTATTTTACATTAGAATAGYTTATCATTAATCTGTGCACACCTATATCCCTCCCACTTAGATTCACTATGTTTGCTCCATAACACTGCTCAAATTCACTGTTTATTCGTCAATTTTTTAGATTTCAGAAAATCTCTGGCCATTGATGGCCAACCCAACACAGTTTTGTGGCATAGGGAACATGTCACAAATACTATGGGAAAGGAGTCCAGGAAAGCCAGGGTAGCTGGAGGAGGAGGACCATACACGCACACACTCATACACGGAATGGTCTGTGTAAGTATGGGGAGTGGACACCATTGCTTGCTCTCCCCTTCTTCCTAGAAAAATTTGAAATKATTCCCAATAGCCACAAAAATATAGCAGGTGCAGATCTTCCTTTGCTTGGACAGTATTAACTCCTAGTTATGAAAACAATGAAGGACAGCAGTCATCACAGTCATAGGTGACACAGGCCACAGAATGTCACTTTGCAATTCTTGCACTAAACATTTTTTTTGAGCTGTAAATTTTGAAACCTAAGTGATGAAAAATCCTTAAAATTACTGGGAAAATCTCTGCGAATAATTTTCACTACTAAAATGTGATCTTTAATTTTAGGTTGAATAAATTTAATTTTGTACTGTCGTTTTAAATGTTTTGACCACAGAATGGCAACATCACCTTCATAGCTGCCCAAATACCAATGCCAAATCCACCGTGGCTTTTTCCCCAGCAGCAAAATGCTCAATGTAGGCCCCTTTTCCTCATGTCATATCTCAAAATCTAATTCAGTAACCAACAGGGGAAGCAAAGTGCCACTTCATCAGCTCGAAGAGAAGAGAAGAGAAGAGAAGAGAAGAGAAGAGAAGAGAAGAGAAGAGAAGAGAAGAGAAGAGAAGAGAAGAGAAGAGAACAAAGATGAAGTGCTAGAAAGTCCAGCTGTTCCTCAAAGGGAAGACAAATTTGAGAAATTAGGATAACAGAAACCATTCTTCTGTGTCCAAAATATTTTTATAAGTTGTTGGCAGCTAACAACTTTTGTACGTGGTGTGAGTTGCCAACAAAGATATAGTTGGAGTTATTTAAATTTTCTCTCAGTATTATTAGCTTTGTAGGCTTCCTGAGAGCTATTAAGCCGCAGTACAGGTTTTGCAGGTACAGTGATCTATCTACAGAGTTATGATCAGATAGAGCTCAGTAACTGAGGACAGGTTTATCAAATGCCTTTGGCAGTGTCATAAAGAGCTAGACCGTGCACCTTAAGCATTACAGGCCTCTATTTCATTTTGCCCTTTGTGGGAAGATGCATTGTGCTTGCAGTCTTTTGATTAAGACACACCTATGAACTGCAAAAGTGGCATTATCCCAGGATTCACTCCTCAGAGAAGAGAGGACGCAAGGCTGGTTATTTTTTTTTCTTCAGAACTGATGCCATAGTTAAAAAGACAAAAATTGTAGGAAAAGACACATGGTATTAGTTAGATCTTTTTGGTGCTTGCCCTGGCCTTTCATTTAGCCATTACGTACATTTATTTTAAGTTAAGCACTGTTTAAGATGAAACAGGACATTGCATTGCAGTGGTGAATATTGCAGGGCTGCATTGTAGCTAGAAACCAGGATATTGTAGCTGTAAAGCAATAAGAAAAGGGAAAACATTCCAGAYTAATTTTATTTTGAAATTTAGAACATGGATTTATTACTTTCTCACTTGACAATTAAAAATTGCCTCATTTAGAGACATGAAAGCTAACGTGTCAAAAAGGAACCTCTTTTTTTTCCTCAGCTGAATCCTTTTCCTCACATCCACCATCCTCACAAATACTAGTGGCAGCACAAAGTGTGTGGCACAAATCTAAGTCTAGGGCCTTGGGAAACCAAGAAGGAAGAAGGGAAGTGAAAAAAACATTCCTTTTAACTACAGTCTGTATTTGTGTCTACTTTAAACCACAGCCTCATACACACAGGTTCTTGTCCCTGCTTGGRGTGTAATTCAGTTCAGTCCCATATGCTTGCTCTGCACATTCACTTCTTGTCTTCAGGAATTTTTGGCAGCTATGAGCTGTGGTTTATGTTGGGTAATTACTGGAGCTGAGTTATTTAAATGTCCACAAGGAGATGAAAGTGGAGGTGGGGATTTACCCACCTAATCCAGCTCTGCTTTCTGACAGGGAGAGGAGTTTAACTCACAGGTGTTACAGTCAAAACCAGTCTCCACATTATTGTGATGACTGGAGCAGGATTTCCAGTGCAAGCACTCCATCCGCCATAGCGGGAACATCCAGCTGGCACAAGGGTTGGGTTATGAGAGGTACTTCAAAACAGTTTGAGATCCAATTATGAAATGATGAAAACACTTAGAGGACATACAGGATGTTTGATTCAGAGAAATTATCTCCTCACAGGTAAAATGACTTGTGCTTATTAGTAGAGTGCATAATATCACCTGCGGACTTTAATTAAATTGCTATTTCTCCACACGCTTGCATTATATTATGCAGAAGGAATATGTATTGATGGATTTCCTCACTCACCAAGGGCAGAGCACGTTGCTGGAGAGCAGGTGGCTGGCCCTCAGCTGTCCCTAGGAACCCACCCCATCAGAAATCCCTCTCCAACTCCTATCAAAGAAATCCCTCACGGCAGCGGCTGCATCAGTGAATTGCAAGATGAACTTTGGATGACCGAAAAGCAAAACATGTTGGTGTTTTAATCCAGCTGCTAGAGTTGGACTGCTGCCTTTTTCCTAACCATACAACTTTAAGCCTCATCCCTGTTCAGCTCAGTTCCTAGCCTGGATGCATTTAAAGCATGTAAATTATTTGCTCTCCGTGACACCACTGTAAGCACGCTACTGTTTACTAGGCCTTAGTTGTGCTTTCTCYAGGCTTTGAACTTTAATGACTCATTCTGATATATGTGACATGGTGAGTGCTGTCTACATTTAATTATGAAAAAGATTTTTCTGGTACTCCGGTTACAATTCTAGTTTTGGCAGTTGGTAATCTTCCCAGGCTAGTCCGAGTTCTTTTGGAAGTGAAAGAGAAAAGAAAGTACTTTTGTACCTTAAACTACTTTCTGGAAAGTGTTAGAAAGAAAATTTACCTCCTAAAGTAGCTTTCCCATCAAAATTCAGACAGTAAACATGCTGTAAGCAGTGGTACCCCTCTACGGATGGCCAAATGTCTCAGCCTCATATATAAGTTTTTTGAAAAAGCAGAGGGATGTGGTTTGTCTCTTTTTCACTGTAGGAGAGGCAGTGAAAATCCCAAGGGACCATGAACTGCCTTGTGTGGAAGAAATTGTAAGAACAGTGTCCTCACCACCACCCCAGACAGCAAATCTAAATCAGCCCAGGAGCATTTCAAAGTATGATAGAGCTACTGCTCTTGCACTTGTTTCCTCAAGGCTTATGAACAAAATCCCTGTAGAGCCTGACTCATACTAACCTTACTTGCCATCTCTATCAGAATTCATGCCATGCGTTAGAAGCACAGTCAGGAACTTTATCTGAAAGATTATGAATTTTTGCCAGAAATCTAATGTTAGGAGCCTAAACTATGCTTTAAATTTGTTTATCATCAAGTCTTCTGATATGTGTGTTTTTAGCCTGGAGAAAAGGAGACTCAGGGGAGACCTTATTGCTCTCTAGAGCTAACTGAAAGGAGGTTGTATCAAGGTGGCGAGTGGCCTCTTCTCCCATGCAACCCATGACAGGAGGAAATAGCCTAAAGTTATCCCAGGGGAAGTTCAGGTTGGACATCGGGAAGCATTTTTTCACTGAAAGGATGGTTAAACATTGGAAATGACTGGGTGTGGCACTTAGTGATGTGGTTTGGTTGGCATAGTGGTGTTTGGCCAAATGTAGGACTCAATGATCTTGGAGGTCTTTTCCAACCCTGAAGATTCTATGATTTTATACGACGAAAACTATGGTCCTACTTCATTCAACAGCATTGCAATTTTCCGTCTACATTTCATTCAGTCAGTATGTTGTGTACTCATTCAGGTGTGTCCTCTGCAGACAACATTTAGCTATGACTGCTGAATTAATCATTTACAGCTCTCCAAGGCAAGCTTTGTAGAAAGAGTTCCCTGTATCTCAAAGGTCAACATGAGACAAGGTTACAAATCCAAGGTAAAAGTCCTAACACTGTTAATACCCCACCCAGTGTACCTAAACCAGACTATTCTCCCAATAATCGGGTACTGATGCAAATTAACTTTTGTTTTACTGGGTGAGGTAATTCTTGACACAGCAATCAGAAAAGTTTGTCCGACTTTGGTAGAAAAATGAGGATCTAAAATTTAGGCTGTTGCATCCAAGGCCACCAGTCTACCGGAGGAAGCTGAGAGCCAGGCACAATGCTGCACTGGAAGGTGGCTTCCTAAAAACAGAAATAGAAAATCAGACCCAGACCATTTACTGTGAAGGATGATCCATACATTTCTGTTGTCACAGGTGAAAAGTCAGAAGGATTAGATCAACGAAGAAAGGCACTGCTTCTAAGAGTGAAATAAAACTAACCACAGCCTAGGAACACAGCAACTCTGTGTCATCGTTATTCATCTTGGAGAATACCTGATCAGCAAATGGCATTATTCAAATGAATGAGTTGCAATGAATTTTGCAAATACAGGAAATAGATTTTGTGTCTGTGAGTGCTGATTGATTAAGCTCTTTCAAACTTAATATGGCCCACTAACTGCAGTATCACTGGCAAAATAAGAACCCCTCAGAAACCACCAGGAAAGAGCTCTGGGTGAAGAACAAGAGGTCTGCAGCACTGTACACATCTGCAGGACCATGCAGGCTGCATGCCCCCACTTCTCTAACCCAGAAGTCTGATCTTATTTGGGATCAGGACAAGTCCCAAGGGTTTCAGGCTTTCCAAAATGCCTACTCTTCTTTCTTAGAGCCATGCAGCAGTCCACGTTGGTCTTCAGGAAAAACACCACCAACAAAAAACAGTCCCACTGACACTGTGTGGTCTTTTGTCACCTCCATCTGACAATGATAACTGGGAAATGGCATGTGCAACGTAATTACAATCTGTTATTGCTGTCCAGAAAGAGAAAGTGCACAGGGAGGAAGCATGTGCTGTGCCTCAAATGAATTTTGGCTAAAAAAAGTGACTGAATGGAAAACCCACCTGACACCTTGTGCAGCATGTTTCCTTCGCCTGTTAGTACTTGGGCTGCACAGCCAGCATTCAGCAACTACTCTCTCTTCACAGACATTTCCCAAAAAGCCTTGAAGAGTTCAACACCATATAATATAAATTGAGTTTTAACATCATTTTAGAATTCTACTGAGTTTACAATGTCATCTGTTACACACCACTAGAAATCAGTATTGTTTGACTACGGCAAACTGCACACATTGGAAGTAATTTTTCAACATTCTTGGAAATGAGTAACTTTGATAAGGTCTTTAGAAAAGATTCAAATGTGACCTATTTTTGGCTCATGTAACATTCTGTTCACAGCTAGATTTTATCTTTATACAACTTATGTACTGCTAACTGTAGGTCTTGAAACTGTTCATTGAAGCCCACTCACTCAAGCCCATATGAAAAGATAGCCATTATTCTTCTTTTCTACTAAGCTCTGCAGATCTTCATAACCCTTCTCATGAGCTGATTATATTTCAACAAAGTAGTATTTTCCCTTTCTTTAAAAAAAGTCCTGTAAGAACCAGAAAACTCCATTAGATGACCTACATATTGTATGTTAGAGCTGCATGTAGATGGAAGCCTACATTCAAATAAATGTAAACCGTATCTTTTCAGCTGTGAATGATAAATGAATTATTATCTTGGATGAGAAGACTGATACAGATGATAGCTGGCTACCTTTCATCCTGTTTCCAGAAGGTCAGTTCTAATACTCACAAGATTTTTTCATATTACTTTAAATATTCAATTATTTGTGCTGGAATTGCTTTACACTGTTGTTCAGGGGGTACCAAAGTGCAACAGTGCATGTATTTAATTTGCTGAATCTTAGCTAACCACTATAGCTTGAAGAAGGAACAACCAACTCTTTGTAACCAACCCATTGTGTTAACTGAAATTAGCAAATAGTTGTAAATATCTTATATATATAGTAGTAAATATTTGTGTTACGAGCTAGACACATAGCATAATTAAGAATATGTGAGAATTATACTTCTGCTAGATGTACAAATAAAGAGAAACTCCACAAGAAATCTGTCCCAACAAACGTAAATACCTTGATAAATAAGAATTACTGACTAAGGCAATATGGAAAGAGGACCAAGCTCTTTCAAGACCCACATGAAGTGGGCTTGAAAGTAGATTAGAAACAGTGGTTAACTCCTCTCACATTTGGAAATAAAGCTATCAAAGTCTAACACAATGGTAGAATACAATGATACTGCTGCCAATCTGATACCTTCATCTTTCTCTTCCTTTTTCTGAAGAAGAAGAAATAAATTATGTAACAGACAAACTGATAAAACTACAATTTCTGACATTCTTGACRTCCTTATAACATTAAGAAAGGACAAAGTCTGACGAGAATGAATGCAGAACTATTTCCCTTCATTCTGCTGACACTTTGATTTATTCACTGTAGTCACAAGTAGCCTCTTTTTGTACTATATTGCCATATCTGAAAAGTTTTTCCATGAAACTTGACAATATTCTTAACTTGCCTCTACCCAGCATTTTTTTTCTGACTACATTCCCTAATTTACTTCTTCTACCAAATGAAAGGCCTGAGTCATGGTGGCAATATTGGAGTACATTCATGATTTCAGGTATAATAATTTTGCAAGCCACTGTAGCCAATCCAGTCTCTAATTTCAGTACACTGAGCCTCATCCTGTCCACTTAGACATCATCTCAAACTTGAAAATACACTCTTTTACAAATGGACTGAATAATTAAAAACTGTGATGCCAGCATGTATTTTTACTATAGATTATACATATGCATAGTTTAGCTGTTGCCCTGCAAATATCTAATAATGAATCTGGCCTAGTACTGGCAAGAACACTCATAGAGCAATAATCATATTTATATGAGGCAGAATCCCACAGTCAAGGTGAGCAGGGTAAAATCAGCACAGAATCAATGAAGGAATACAAACAAACTTCCTAACATAGCAACTAATGACAAAAGAGGAAAAGAGGTGGAACCAGTCAACCAGCTAAATGAGCATAGCAAACAACCCTGAAAAAAAGCCTCTGTTGTTGCCTGCACCACAGACTGATTATCTCAGAAACATGGGCCATTTGGGGCCAATGGAGTTCACTGGGGGATTTCTTGAAGTCTCTTTTTGCCCTCTGGTTCTGTAATTTAAACCTAAATAAAATTCAAGTAACAAGCAACATTAAACAGGCCTGAAGTCCTCCTCTTAGGAAAAGTTGCTCAACAAGGAATAGCAGTAGAATAACTTTGTGAGCATGGTCATTCGTATATAATCATAATGTGACTTACAATTCCCTTCCTCCCAACTTGCAGTACTGCAATGTGTTTTAACGAGCACGAAATCTTTATTCAAGCTTTGTTCAAATTTCCATTATGAGGCTCATAACAGACAGCGTCCCTCTGAAACTAGACATGGCTTCAGATTGATACTAAGCCTAACTCTTCTGATGATTCAAACATGAGAATTTTTCTATTTTTAATGTGCAAATCCTTTGAGAAGCCCAAGTATAACCACACTGAAAATGCCTGCTTTGTCTGCTAACTAATTGGAGATAGGAAAGTCTTAGTGAACACAACCTAGGAAAATTAGTTGTTAAGGATTATTCTTTGTTTGTTTATTTGTTTGTTTGTTTGTTGTGATTTACACTGTCATGGAGACCCTTTCCATCATATTAAGACCCATACTTATGCTTGGTTATGTATTAAAGAATGATGGGCGCTAATGTTTTAGCATTAGATGCTGCTCCAAGCTCCTTTCTCAGAGGTCATTTGGCCATCTATTCTCAGCTTTGCACTTCTACTAGTGATGTATTTCATCTAACCATCTAAGTGAAGCTGGGCAATTCTTTCTGAACATTTTGTAACACYAATGCATCCTTCTTTGCTTATTATTTTTCATATTCCTGACAAAATTAAGTATTTCATTTCAAGTGAAATAGAACATCCCATGCAACGCAAAATGACATTTTTGGGTGTTTTGCTTTGTCAAGTAATTTTTTTTTAAATTCCCTTTGATCTGTTCTACTTTTATTTTTATTTATAAATTCTACTGCTGAACCAATAAAATCAATTACTCATGTTGGCCTAGTTTAATCTAAAAAGATTTTGCTGCCTCCTTCTATCAAAGAAAGGGTTCCCAAAGCACTGGAGTGCTATCACTGTTATCAGAATCTGAGAGACCATCAACTCTTAACCTTATGGCTGGCATTACTGTAAAGTTGATATGATTTTATAGTCAGTACCGTCTCATGTGGGCACAGCTTTGGAGTAACCGCTTCAAAAGTAGATAGCACCATTTCTGAACATAGTTCCTAAAGCAGATGACACACCCACCCACTATTTTAGTAGGAAAAACAGGAACTTTGTGGCTACCAAATATTCTGTGCCAGATTCAAACACAGGGTAAATGAGAACAGGTTAATTTTATATAAAAGAGAGAGGTTTTGGAGAATTCTAGTCCTAATGTAAATGGGTGAAGTTATGCTGAAGAGGGGTAAAAGGCTTGAAATTACCTTTAATCTTTATGGGGTAATCCAAACCTGGTTTTAATGTAGGAATTCTATGTTTCTTTATTTTAAAGATGAGATGTTGCTACTTAGCATGGAGCAACTCTCTGCAGCTGATGGCTTATACCACCACAGTCAAGGTGTAATAAAGCCAGTATTTTGCCAGCCATCAAAATTTACTCAGACACTGCTTAATCATAGCAGGGTATATACAGTGCTTTTTGCTAACCAAAATCCACCTAATGGCCACACGCTTGGGAGAAATCACTGCAGAGTCAAGGTAGGGTAAGGGTTGTACTGAGACACAAAAGCCTGAGGTGCAGAGAGTATTTGAGGCCCCTTTCTCCAATCTAATGGACAACAGATGTGCCTTAGTGAGGACAGGATTAATCTTCAAACATACCCCCTTGCTATGAGACACAATGGGAGTTGTTCATACAAGGAGAAGAGTGCCTGCCTCAAGCTGAATTTTCCAGGAAGGGGATGAGATCCTTCTTCTGACTGAGTGCAGAAGAGGGCATTGTAACTGCTTTTGAAGTGATGAATGGTGCATCTAACCAGCTGGAGAAGGCCACCTGCATGCCATACGCTGGGAGACGTGGAAGTACTTGGGAAGTAGTTAATAACTCCTTGAATTGACAGGGCCAGATTTTGCAGCCTTTTGGCAAATGGTGGCTTCAAAAACTAGATTTGCATTTACCCTCAAACCCAGACAACAGCAACTGGAGCTTATTGCGTGTGTGCTTACGTGCATGTGTGCACACGTAGACATTGCATTTTATAAACCCTCTTGTTGACTCATTCCAGAAGTGAGGCAGGAGTTTCTTCATTGTGCAGCTTGCGCCGTGTGCCAGCAGGACAGGATGAATTGAAGACAGTATTCCAAGTAGCCTAATACATTCTTGCTGTTGTAGCTAACTTTCAGTACAAAGCAGGAGGAAAACAAAGGGCTAAAGAAAGGAAAATTCAGAAAGATCTACAGTCCAGGGAACCTGAAAGGGATTAACTTGGTCTCCCAGGCATGATTCGTTATGCTGATCTGAGAATAAGACAACATGGGGCTGTGGTAGCTGCCGACCTGCTAAGCCCCTTGGAAGTCTGAATTGTCAAATATCACATCCCTTCCTGAATGACTCGCTCCATCTGTGTTTGCTAGTGTCCACATTGACAGCTGCCTGCCATCTTGGCAAGAAAGTCAATGCAATTTGAGAATCTGCAGTGGATGTCTAGCGCACGCATACACAAAAGCGCACGGCCTTTAGGCTAACAAAGCCTGTTAGCTAGCCACTCCAGTAAATAAAGCAGTCCAGGCATCTCAGTATATAAACTAATTCCAAAATCATTAGGAGTGCTTGAATCCATTAACATAGTGGTGTCTGAACATGTATTTACTCAGACAAGGTAGTGTTAAGAACTGAAGGCTTCTGTATGCATTAACTCCCAGTCAGTGGGTTCTGATCTGGAAGGTATGTGTTTCTTTGAAAAAAAGAGAGCTGCGTCAATCTATCTCACTCATGATCTACATACAGCTGCTATTCAATAGGGTCAATATATATCTTTCATTTTAGTAACTTTATCAAAACACAGAGGCTATCTTGCTATGAATGCATATCACTGAATACACAATGAAGGCATTTTAACCAAAAAAAGAGGTAAAGAATAAATCAGTGAATAAAGAAAGAATAAAGAATTGAGAATTCCACCCACTGTTACTCACCCATTTGAATAAGAGATGAGCTGCCAGTGAGGAGTACAACAGCTAGTAACACTGCTATATTTATATAGGTCCTTCAGAAAGACAGAAAAATATTAACATAATTTATAACATTCTGCTTAATTGAATCAGCCTACAAATCCCTGACTATTTGTGATTAGCCCAGCCACTCCTTAATCAGAAATAAGGATGCCATTGGAGCTTTCATATGGAGGTTATATACTGGTAACTGGGTATTTATATATATCTTCCTTTGGGCTACTTTAGCTTTTCATAGTTACAGATTCATACATTAGGCCTGATTTTTCTGATGGGATTTTAAAGAGGTGAAAATACCTCATGAAACAACAAGAAATATTGTAGTTTCCTTTTGCCTTCAGGTTCATGCATTGAAACCAACTAAAGCCTCAGGTTAAAGAAATTTAGGTCACATTTGTGCAAAACAGTTCTGCTGCCACAGTTACTAGTTACTCCTGCTTGCATAACTGATATTTTCAAGAAAGCAAAGTAGCCCATTTCTTAAAGAATATTTGTTCGAGATTCAACCAAGTGAATTTTAAAAAGAAAAGCTGAGCTCTAACAAGCAGATTGTCCCTAGAGGATGCATTACAAACCAGCAAAGATGTCCAGGCAAATGCCTGCAGCATTACTCACTGGCCCTGGCACCTGTAACTACTCTGGGGGATGAAGCACTGACCTTGCTCTGTCCTGTGTGACTGAATGGCAAACAGGCGACTTCTCCTGGAGCAACCGAGGACTGTGGAACTAGGAGAGAGAGAGAGAGCAAGTCCATGAGCAAACTGTTTGCAACTATGCCCAGYTTTGGGGCTACAGATGTTCAGAGAAGTTGCTAACTCCCTCCCACTCTGGACTATAGCTCAGGAGAATGGTAGAAACAAAAGTGAAGAGTGGAGAAACAAAAAACCGCACATAAGCTGACCAAGTTAATTCACAAACACCGGCTTCAAGTTCTGATTTTTATTGAACAAGACTCACCAAGGAGTAGACTTCACCCTCCAGAACCTTCAGACTCCCTTCCCCATTGCAGGAGTAGCTTTTTTTGTCACAGTTGGGAAAAATAGTAGGCTACTGGTTTGAGAAGGGTCATAGCTCAGGCTGGGAGGGTCAGTGCTGAATCATCAGAAACATCAATTTCTTGCAGCTTTTTGCGCCACTTCCTGTGCCAGGAGAGAGTGAATTTGGCCCACTACAAATACTTCTAGGGTAGGCTAGGATAATGCAACTTCAGTAGTCCAGTTTCATGTGCTACCTATTAATAAGTGATACTGCTCCTGCGGTTTCCTGACAGTTCAGCAGGAGTTCACAAACTTTGTCATTAGAACATACAGCTTTATTTATTTATTTATTTATTGAGGGGGGCGGGGGGAGTGCATAATTCACCCCACACACTCCCTCTACTCATGAAAAACTTTCAGACAATTTGCATAGTTAATTGACAAAATGTCGGCTTAGATAGTGTCTCATCCTTGAGCACTGCTATTTAATATGTTTCCAATTCCTACAATTACCTCCCTTAGGCACAAAGTTGAGCAAATAGACTGGCATTTCACTGTACCTTGAAGGTCAACTAATTCAATGTCTGTCCAGCCACTGGGGGATGTGGGTGCTGAAGCCAAGGATCCTGCACCAGTGTAGCCTTSCTTTCTGCCCCAGACATTCTTTATGTCTCCGTAAAAAGCCAACTCTCAGGAGCTAGGCAYAGAGAGGTTAATCCTTATTACTAGTGACACTGGAAAAAGCTTATGACAGATGCACAGTGAGTCCCCTTTGGAAGACTGCATAAGCGAGAGCATGGGAAGGATGTTTTGCACAGAACTGCCAGGAGGCTTAGAAACTGTATTAGAAAAAGTCTGGTTTTTTCGCTGCATAGCTCATTTAATGAACCTCTGTGCCTCAGGGTAAGGGAATGTACAGTATTTGAGCAGATAATCTATGTGACGTAACAAATTAACCTCTGAAAAGAACCTCAATAGTTATGCAAAGCTGTATCTTGTTTCCTTTTGAATACCTAAGCCCCATATCCTGAAAAAAACCCAAGTTCTTGCTAAAAGATAGATGGCTCGTGCTCTGCTATTACACTTGGTAGCAAAAAATAGCAATGGGAAGAAAAATAATGTTTCTATCTTAGTGGGACACCATTGTGTAAGCAGCATGAACAAATGGCAAGGGTGCCTCTTCAACCATCCAGCTTTCAAAAGGAAGTTTTTTGTGGAACAAATTCTGCTTTTAGCATAGATTGGTGTTATTGGTAGGGAGGGTAAAAAACCACACAGTAGAACAGAATCCTAGTTAGCAAGAGTCACCAAGTTGCAGGTTTGTAGCACGACCTAACTAAAGCTCTTTCAAAGATTTTTCTCTGTCCCACTGGGGCTCTACTGGTGCCCTGAAGATTAGACAGGGCTGCATAATTCCCTAGTGTCTGCCTGAGCTTATGGTGGGCACTGCATCTTTCCTCAGCAGCTGCTTAGAAGGTGCCTGGACAGGCCCCTTCCAGGCTTCTTGTCCCCAGGATCGTTCCTCTTTGCTCCAAATAGTGTCCTCTCTTTCACCTGCTGCATTTCATTGCACAGCAGGGAACAACACAGAATCCTTCTTGAAACAGAGCCACCGTGGTCATGCCATAACTTCTCTAACAAAAGCACAATAAATAAACTTTGCCTTTGCTCTAAGTGAATTCCTGCCTTCCAAAAAGTCAAAATAATTTAAATGTCAAAATAGGGTGCTCAAATTTCATAAACAACCAGGCCTCAGGATTTCTAACAAAAGTGAATGCAAAATGAACTGGAGCTGGTTCATTACACATGAAGGCTTGCAGGGAAGCAGTCACATTCTTTGTCTGCCAGCTGTTGGGGCTACATTAAGACTTTCTTGCATCCTAGGTAGGTGGTTTCATGGAGACAGTTTTCTGAGCGGTAAGAAAAGTCTCACTGTGGCTTTTGGTTCAGGGCAGCCATGCCAAAAACAGGCAAGAAGTAAACACAATGCTGATATCTGAGTGAAAGTTTACTGTAAAGTAAACAGCTGTTCTTTCTCAGCCCCTTTCTGTATTATTCAGAGTGTCCAAAGAGAACATTTTTATGCTTAGTGAGGAGCTGTCATTTTGGTGTAACTGAGATTAAGGTATTCTATTAATTTCCAGAGCCACAAGAGTGTTCAGGAATTTCTTTTTGTTTGATATATCAAAAAAGTTGACCATGTAATGGGTTTGTTTACCTTCTGAAAGTATCTCTGGGATAATTTCCTGATGAGGGAACAAAATAAAATGGTAATTTTGTACTAAGCTGAACCAAATTATGCAAAAGAATAAAATAAAGGCAAACTGTTTGTACACTGCCTCTTTCTCTCCATGCTGTACTTTGTTGCTGCAAAATAACAACTTCAGAACAATGTACCTTTTAGGCAACCATGCAGAGCACAGTGCTTATACTGCAAAACAAAATCTCACAAAATGCAACATGCTTTAGATTTGTGCTTCAGAGCATTGTCTAATCCTCATTAATTCCAAAGTTAAGGAGTGGTTTGAATAGCAGAAGGTCTAAAATATACAACAAAAACATGAAATTACTTGAAGTCAGAAAGAGACAGTTTCCAGTAATTAACCACTTAGCTTCCAGTTTTGTCTTTAGCATGTGAGTAGCCCTATAGAGTGCAAGTCTTCGGAGAGCAGGTTATTAAAAGTCACACAGCAGTAGTAAATAACAGCTGTGGGGGACCTGAGGAGTGGGAGAGAACTTGGACTTTAACTTTGTCACTCCTTCAAGAGTGATTGTTCCCTGTCCTGACCTTGAAGTAGTGGGATTTTATGAAGTGAGAAACTCCAAGTTTGTGGAGAAAAATGAAGCATTCTCTGGCAGATTATTTTGTTAATAGCATCTGTCTGAAACTTCTGGGATACTTGGAATGTCCCAGTAAGTCCCAACAGAGAAGGCATGAAGGGCAAAGGACAGGTGAGGTTGTGCCTGTCTTCTTCAGGCATTTGCATATTTGCTCTCTCCGATCTCTAATTAGACCTGGACCCAGAACTCCAAAAGTAAGCATGCCTCTGCCGAGAGCTGGAGTCTGTATTTGGCCATGAGAAAATGTTGCCACTCAGTCTTACCTTGAGCCCAAACATACACATGCAAGTGCAATTGCATTGTAGAACAAATCTCATTGGAGGGAGGACTACTTAATTTGTGCTGCAGCCTAAACAATCACTGAGAAAACACACTAAGGTCTTTTCAGCTTAGCTGGAACCAACTTAGAGGGCAAGTAATGAATCTAATTGTTACGCTAGTTTCCATGTCAGCAAAATAACAGATGTACAGTATAGCAGAGGAGGGGAAACTTGGGTTTTGTTTGTTGAGCAGGTGCTACATTAACTATCACATGGAAGTTTCTCAAGTGCATTTGGAGCCGGTTGGAAGGGAGCCAAGAGTACAGCTTCCATTTCATCTCCTGGACATCCAGCTGTGCAGCTGCATAAGCCCCCAGAAGCAGCTGAGGCAGTGAAAACAGTGACACCTTGTCACTTCTTCAACCATTTCTAATGCCCCACCACAAATATGAAATAAATAAAGCACCCAGGAACCGCCCACCCTCAGTTACGTGTACTGTGACCCAGCTGCCAGATATGCCTGTCAGAGCGTGCTAGGCAGATGGGGGACAGCAAGTTATCCCTCATCCCCAGCAATTACTGCACCCAGCACATCAGGGAATGGACTTAAGTCTGCACATGTGCTAAAAGGACTTTTGGGAAAGATCAGGGGGGCTGTAAAGGCGTCACAATGATAAGCTCTGTTGTAAAGAAATGATTTGACATGCCAGGCAACTGCAGAGAAACCAGCGCCTGTTTAATAGCAGTGCATAGAAAATGTAGCCAGCAATTAGGCTGAAGCTGTCATCAACAGGCAGAGAGAGGCTTAGCACTATTACAAGAGCTGAGGCGGCTATTAAGTGCAGTCTGTCTTCACTGAACTATTCTTCCACGGCCAAATGACTTGGAAACTTGTGCTGATACTTTGCACAAACTCTTCACCTAAACAGTGCTGAAGCTGTGGACAAAGGTGAGGTCCTACAAATGGGAAGGCACCTTAACACAGATTCAAATAAAATATGATTGCAAAACAACCTGCGACCAGAGTTCCCAGAAATGTGAATTGTTCTGGGTATTTTTTGAGCTACAGAAGAAGGGAAGATGATAAGACAGCAGCATTATTCAAGCATGACCTTGCYGAAGTTAACCGATTATCAGCAACAGCTGAAGAAAACCGCTAGGTGAGTGTTTTTAAACAAATGCAAAGTAAACTCAAACATCTGTTTCCATGTAATAGGCATTCAGAAATCAAATGAAAGCAAGACAACCTGTGCAACACTGATAATAAGGATAATAGTATACACAACTGATAAAATACAGTGCAGATGTGCAGTATTGTAAGGGGTAAAAGTCAATAAATTCAATGCATTGAGCAGTATAAGGAATATATACACATTAAAGTTCTATATTGACATTGAAATATATACATCAGAGTTATGCCAGTGACCGAGAAGGATGGGAGATAACAGAGGTAGACTTCAGCTCTTATGACAGGATGTGACGCAAAAATAAAGTATTTGGATTCTGTAACTAATTGCTTATCAAAGTAACTACCTGGCGAAGTCATAAAAAAAAAAAATACCCATATTTTAGTAGTGAATTGTGCCCAGGCTCTGTTCTGTACAACAATTCACTATGTTCAGATTCAGCAGTTGTGCTAGAACACAAAAAAACCAAACCAAACAATCCCCCAGAAAAACCCAAAAAAACCCCAAACACACCACAAAAACTCCACCAACTTCCAACCTTTCAACTGTAGTAGCTTACTTCTGGAAAAAAAAAAAAAAAGGAAGGGGGTTTCACTAAAAACTAGGAAGCTTGTTAAATTAAAAGAAGCAGCTAAAAAGATAAAAATGCTTACAGTTGCCATGGAGATAGTTTATAAAATAAAAATGAGGTATTTAGAAGTAATGCATACCACAATCAAAAGACTTTAAAAACCTCAAGAAAAGTTAGTATAGTTAAGGAGGGTACCAGAAACTATGAAAGGCATCATGACATCTTCAAAAATAGAAGTCTGTGAAAGAAACAGAAAACTGAGAAGAATAAAAAGGCTGGTAAATGTGTAACACAGTGTCAAAAATTATTCCAAGAAAGAGCCTGTTAGTCACATAGAAGCTGTATATTTTCTGAAAGCACCAATCACGTAGCAACGGAGTCTTCAGCACTCAGATCTGAAGTACAAGGGCACTCTAAGGAGTTGTATAATGAAAGATAAATGATTAATTTGCTTCAATATTTGCTACTGAGCTCTTTGCAAAAGTTCTGCTAGAGGGGACTTTGAGGAGGTGTTTAAAATTAAAATATCAACAACTTTAGAAAAAAAATTAAGAAAAAATAATCACAGATAACATTGTCACAGCTGTCCTAAAACAGTCTCAGCTATGAATACCCTGGCTATTAACTGCAGTGCGTAGCATTGTCACTCAGCTTGGCCCTGGAGCTTAAGAGGTTTTGTTTTAAGAGATTTAAGAGTTTTGTTTCAAGATTTTGCAGAAGGTTTTAGAGAAGAAAGCCTGACAAATGAGACTGATTTCCATACCGGCTAAATTGGTAATTTACAATAAGAATAGCATACATAATACAGTAAGAGCAGTCAATCCAGCCTTTGGAAGAGGAAGTTATACAGGGCAGTTTTGAGAAGTGACAAGTGGTATTATCAGGGCAGAGCAGTGTAGGGGAGCCCCTGGGGCAGGGGTCTATCCCACTGCTCCAGCCAGGAGCAAGGAAACTGGAGGGGCTGGGACAGCTCCAACCCCAGGGAACCAGGCACTGCTTTGGGGAACACCGACCATCTGAGGCTGGGGCCAGGCTTGGACACAGCCCTGAGTGTGGCCAGGATGGGCATGACCCATGGCAGGGCCAGRCAGGGCTGTGGGTCCTAGGCATTGGGCCCGCTGTGGCATCAGTGGAGCATGGGCTGAATGTCCCAGCAGCCGACATGGGGCCCTGGGCCCTGGATGGAATGGGCCAGGCAGGGACAACAAGTCCCAGGGATGCCCTCAGGGCCTGGGCAACTCTGCTAAAGTTTTCCTAAAGTTTCGCCTTTAACAGCTTCCTATGTCACAGGTTTAAAAAACAAAAATAAGGAGATGAGGATAACTCACTGAGAAAGGGAAGCAGGAATAGTAAATGGTGAGGTGTTTCGTAGCAGATGGGGTCTGCCAGGGATGCGGATTGCACACAGGGACTGCGCTGGAATCTGTGTTCACATATGTTCATGTAGTTCATAAACTGTATGGAAATGGTGAGAGCAGATGTGGAAAAGCTCATTAATGACGATGTTATCCGTGGCATTAAAAATAAAACTGCATTTTTGTAACTGTACCTCACCACTGCACAGCTGTGATACAGAACTGCTGCRTGACAAGGCAGCGAGACAGCAAAGGAAATTCAGCATTCGCAAATGCACAGTGACCGGCAGGGGACAAAAGCACACTGCCTGGACAGAGTGTCCACATSCATGCTCACTGCCCCTGCTGGGGGATGAAATCCAAATGGCCCCACTGAAAGCTCTTCATAACATCAGCTAGGTGGTGAGCAGAAGTTGGAGTGGCAAGCAGACTCTGTTCAATGGAGGTCATGTGCAAAAAAAAAAGGATACTGAAGTGGCATGTGGCTTCTGGCTGAGGAAAACTTATATGGGCTGAAAATCCTCAGCTTTACAAGGAGATGATTGAGGGAAGAACTGTCAGAGCTTCATGGAGATACAAGTAGTCTAGTGAAAATAAATTCAGAATGATAACTCATAATTTTTCATAAAATATGAACTATGAGAAACACAGGGAAATTGGACAGAAAGTTTCAACAAGCAAAAGCCCTTTATTTTTACATATTAGAAGTTTACATAATAGAACCTGTTGCTATGGTGTGTTTAGATGTCAGTAATCTAAGACAAGCACTGAATGTTATTAAATTAATGGAAAAGAAGTTTATTTGACTTGAAGAAACAATGCTATTTACTACTCAGGGAGCCCAAAACAYGGGTCAGAGGAAGATAGGAGAATGCCATGAGGCGTGGTGTGCAATAAATAATCTGTATATAATTATATACTGCTAAATTATTTCTCTGAGATTACCTTAAAGACAACCCTGAGGGTATGGAACCAGATAGAACTTTAGCATGATTTGCAATTATGTTAATATTTGTTTTCCTAAGTTGATATAGTGCTGTAGTCAGTGATTCTACCTATTGCACCTTCTCTTTTGCTGCTGCTGAAATGAGCTTCCTTCCTCCTCAGACCCTTATGTATTTCATCTCTCATAAAGAGGGTCCACTCCTATGCTGGAGGCACTCCCAACATATTTTTTAATTAAACTGCTGCTAGTATCRCTTTGCATACCTGGAATTCAATAAATGCCTAGCAGCGAAAGGGAAAAAGCAATCATCCTTACTGTGAAATTGCACATTCCTGAATCCAATAAGGTGAGAGGTGCCAATTCATGGCTCCTGAGGCTGAAGCTTCAACAACACTTCCTTTTTTTAAAAGAGATTAATTTCTGCTGGGGTCAGTTCCTTGACCCACATCATGGCCCAGCCACATGTTCATTAACATCGCTGCACCTGTGTTTGCAGAAATGCACAGCCAGGTCTGGAAGTAGAGGAAGGGCCATCACTTAAGCAGCAACCTCCACTTAATGGTGGTTGAAAAAACTTTGATAGGAAAACAGGAAAACATAAGCAAAGTGGCTTTTTCCCTGTGCCAAGCAGTAGAGAACCTGCACCTTTCTAATCATGTCTTCCTACAACAGTATTGAAAAAGCAGACATAAAGGCAAGGCTTCCTGCTGCAGGAACAAAGAGGGAAACAGCTGCTTTTTGAAAGGCAGAGTGTCATCTTCCTGCACGACACAATGCTACAAGATAACAGGCTGTGTCATATGTGTTCTCCAAAGAACACAGCCGGATGAACTCAGACAAGAACAGCTCATCTGGTTAGACTTTATTGCCCCAGCTAGCCGTAAGCCATGCTTCTCTCAATGCACATTAGTTGAAAGCATATTTTACCACTCAAATTATTCAAACAAGCACCTTTTAACCCAGTGCTTGAAAAGTTTAAATGAACAGTAATGGAAAACTGTTAGCTAGTGAAAAAAGCTACTTTGTCCCACACAGTGTTAATTAAGCATTCCTAAAGATCCAGTTCCAGCTTTCATTATGCCCCRTTGACATTTAATGCTTTGGAATACGCTGAAGAAAATTCTCTTATTTCAAAACCTGTACTGAAGCAAGGAGGTAAATTACCTTACTTCCACCTAGTCTTGCAATCTGCCAAGTTGGGATATAAAATAATAAATATAATGTAAAAAGATGCAAGCATCTTTGATTTCATGTAGACGTATCAATAAAATAGCTGCAAAGCAAAGCAGGTGGGCAGCTGTACTGTCGGTTCTGAAACCACTAAAACACTGTAATTGCCTCCCCTTGACACACTGACACACCTGTCTGCCAAGCTGCTTGGCATCCATCACTGAGCAATATGCAACTGGTGCCTGTGTGGCAGAGTGGACTTTGCCTTTCACCTGGAGCTTTGCTTCTGATAGCGTGCTCAGACTGTATCACAGTGCCCTGCCAGGACTGTTCTTCTAGAAATATATCACAGAAGCAAAGACAGGCTTTCAGTGGCCAGCAATAATATCCTTTCAACATCAGTGTATGGAAGTGCCTGCATTTACAGTGCACAGTCTAAGTGGGGCTATCAAAGCTGCAATAACTTCTGTCATCATGTTGGCTCTGTTTTTCGTTCTTCCTCACAGCCTTAAAGCAGGCACACGCACTCTTCTGTACCTTATCAATAAAGAATGCATGCTTACATTCCTCACACTGAGGTTGGCAGTGGAGTTTACCTTTATATCTGTTTCTGTGCCAATCAAAAATGTAATTTTCCCCATTCGTCTTCACAGCCCAGATAAGGTTTGTCTTCCGATGCAAAAGCAGTTGGCAAACAACCCCCCAGCTTTGCATAATCATCTCACAGAAAGTGGCATTTTGCTGAATCCTTCTCCCAGTTCAGACCTTGAGACAGGATGTGTCTCAAAGAAAAGGTCTTAAGATGGTGCATCTCTGAGCAACCTGGTCTGGTGAAAGGTGTCCCTGCCCACTAAGGTTGTCCTGGCCCAAACCAAGGAGTTTGAGTGCCTCATTTTTGTTATGTTGGCTGACCAAGAAGGACTAAACCCCCTTGTTTTGAAGGAAGTAGGTTGGTCACTGCAAATCACCATACCTAGCTAGAAGGCAGTCCAGCTCCTCGGGCACTGAAGGTCTAACTTGATTCAATTTAACACACTTCTGAGGAAAATGTCAGTTTTATTTATGCAGTGGCTAAAGTAATTCTTAGTAAATTAGTCCTGTGCCTATTGCCATAACGGGTCCTCTTTCCCACTCCTATGCTCTAATATCCCCTCCACACTGATGAATGATCTGCATTTGGACACCTGTTAGCACAGGCTGTCATACATTAAAATTCACACACACGTCTCACTCTGTGATGGTGAAGAGCTGCATGCCCCACTCACTCGAGGAAACTTCAGGCACAATGCAGCAGCTCACTGAAGATTTGGACTGATGAAATCTGGAGGATACATTTGCCCTCCTATCAAAAGCATCAGGAGATAACATGATCAAAGGAAGAATGCTCTTTAAGCTGTTTATCTTTGCAAAGAAAGACCTGATGATGTTTAATGGGATGATTAGGCATAGCTATGGTTTAACGCATATTTAAAAGATTATTTCCATGATTAACTGGTTGTCAGAAGGAAAGTATCTAACGACAATGGAAAAGTAATTTCATCAGTGCATTCAAAAAGATGGTTTGCACTTGTGGTCTTGATATGCAGCTCTTTAATTGGGTCATCTCTTAGCAGTGTTTCAGATGCAGAATTGTGTGTTACTTTAAAATTGGACCTTAAAAATTACACTGAAAGGAGTCACTTCTGAGATAGACTAATAGAATGAGCAGTCAAAATACTTTAATCCAGATAACAGAGGTGCTTTTGTTTCTCACATCACTTTACATATGCCTTTTTGGGATGGGGAGAGACGGGAAGGATGTAGAGGGCAAAAGTACACTTCTGCTGAAATTAAATGTGGTATATGGAGCCTTGAAATTTTAAAGTATGGCTTCAATGTTTGAATCCAGATCACTGAAATGATGAGCTGCTGCAGTTTATCTTATTAGAGGTCAGAGGACCCAAAGGGCTAACCAATGTGTGCTGGTTATTAGGCAAAAGAGCATGTCCTGGTACAAAACACRTGATGAAGCCTTTGAGCACATGTACATTTAGAGGGTGTAATTGAGTTACTGATACAGGACAAGGTAGCTTTGCAGGAACATGTAAAGAATTCAGATTAACCAGGCACTGTACTCCTAAATTTTTCTCCTTTTCCAGCACCTCTTACATCTGAAGAACTGAGATACCTTTGATCAAGCAGAAGAAAACTGAAGGGGTCAGCTTCCATCTCAGATCAAACTCACAGCCTTTGCCATTATTCAGGATTTACATAACATAAATGACCAGACTCATTGTACAGGAAAAACGTAGCTGTGTAGGTCCAACAGAGCCACTTTCTTGAGTTTCAGGAAATAGAGAACTTAAGGTGTGCAAGTCCATGTCTCCTTTAATAGTTCTCAAGTATTGCTTAGCTGGAAAAGTTGAATTCTCTGACATATTGAAGGGAAAAGAGGGAAATTGTTCCCTTCCCAGGGCACAAGAAACCCCAAAAAAACCCACCTCCTTTGTCCCTCTGTGCAGGTTTTCACACAAGACAAGAAAAACCAAGCCAAAGTTTAGCTTCTGTTTTCCTGTTTGAAATAGGGAACCCAAATAAATGAGCTCATAATGAACAATTTGCCAGCAAGCACTGCGAATATGTTATTTACACAGAACCACACACCAGAATACCTACATAATCAAAAGTACACCTGCAGCTTTAATTATATGAAAATCACACTTATAAAGAGCAATGAAAGCACCGTGTTTCCACCTTTTTATTTTAAATCTCATGTTTCATTTCAGTCTTTTAGAGCCTTTCACACCTAGAAGTCAATTCTAAGGCTGACTCCAGAGGTCAGACTGATTCTAGGCTCAAGGCTGACTGAGGAAGCAAAGAAATATTTTTTCCCAGCTGATGGCCTTTAAAACTAGAGAGAGGCAAATGTCTGCAGGTGTTTCTGAATTTTGACTTCTCTGCGATTTTTTGCTGGCCCTTACTTTAGATGTTGAGCCCAAATATTGTGTTAAATGTCAAAAGTGATACAAACTGTTGCCTCAAAGGATAAAGATTTTTCAAAAGTCACCCTGCTATCCAACAAAGCTAAAAAAAGAGGGCCAGAGTGACTATCAGTACCACTACGGAACTGCATTAAAAGTGAAAATGTTGCTATCTTTAAAACTGTATTTTCTCTTTGTTATTAGCTTCCAGTTTCCTTAGCCCTGATACATTCTTTATGCTTTTTGGTGTTTAGATATAGGTTGTTGAAGCTTATCCAACAGCCTCTCTAGAAAATATATCTTCACTGGTAATTAAATTCTAATAACATGCTTTCCTTCTTTCCTACTCTCCTTCTCTCTTTTTTCCAATGTTCCTTTCCTCACCCCAAAGGAACCAGAAAAATAGATAAATTTTGGATTTTTTCTTTCTTTCTCTTCTTTAGCCTTGTGGAAACCTTGTCTCTGGAGTCAGTGCCCTTGCTCCCTGCGTTTGGCAGAGGACACGGGTCACTATCAGAGTGGGAAGAGTGGGCTGTTCTCTTACCCGCACACTTCTGTCGAGACACACACTGTCACAGTCAGCCCTAGATTTTGTGTCAGTCCACAGAGGCACAAGCTGGTGGTCCCAGAACATTGTAAAATTTTATGCTCCCATAAGGCAGCTCTCGAAATGGGCGTACCACTGGTCTTGTCTTTCCTAYGGCTCTGTCATTCTGGACAAACTTACTAACTGGCCACAGAGGTTTTCAGGATCACTTTATTGGGAAGGGGCTAGAATGACGGTTTGGGGAGCTGGAGGTAATTTTAATGTCCTCTTAATATCAGTCACTTTATCAAGTTGGGAGGGTCAGTACTTGATATCGTCTGTGCTCATTCTTTTAGTTTACCTCTTTGCTTTACATGTGACACATATTCAAAAGCTGTCAACAAAAGAAGTCTTCTTCCCTTATAAAACTATATGAAACTTTTTGTATGTCCTCTTCCTCAGATAAAACCATGATGTCCTTATTTGGGCAAAATTCCAGTTAGTAAGGGAGCAAGAAACCAGGACYGAGCCTTCTGCTAAGATGGTTACTTCCTCTGTGAGTGGTTATTGTTGCATGACTAAGGCTTTTTTTCAACTAGAGCTTCTGATGGACTTGTGGTGGCACTTTAAAGTTGGATAGATGAGCTGTTCACTCCCTGAGCTGCCCGCCCCACCCTGGCATCGTCAAGGACAGCATCAACTAAGCTGCTTACAGCTCACCTCCTGTTTTCAGCTGGTCATGTAAGGTAAACCAGCTCTGATTTCCATTTATCTTAGTGTGTTGCAGAAATCACTGGGGCAATTCAAACGCTCCTTTAGGGGAGATTGTGGGCAATACCATCCACAAGACAGGCAAGGCACACAGCTAGAGGCTGTCTTCCGACATCTAACCTGATTTTAATTTACTGCAGCGAGTTGGGCAGAGTTCTTATTTCCATGTACTTGCATTTGGGAGTAGGTTGGATTTCCAAAAACACTAAGTGATTCAGAAGCATAACTACTGTAAAAAATTAATCTAACTAGTAAGCCTAAGTCACTTTGGGACAGCTAAGAATTTCACTGACCATAGTTAGAGCGCTTTTAATATCTTCCTCTGTTTGCCTTCTAGCATAAGGACATTGTTTTACTTATGCTTCATTTATGATGAAAAAACACCTAACATTTCAAGCTGGCAAGATAGGGCTTGCATCTAATAAGAAGCAACACAATGAAATCACTACTAAGGCAACATTTTTGATTCTTCTGGAGGGGAAAGGCAGGATATCCCAAATAAGTGACACAAATTTATTCAGCCTCCTCCTCATAATGAAAACTATCAGCTGACTTTCAAACAGAGGCAGACTCAGACCTCATATAGACTAGTAAAAGCARTGACTGTATTATCAGGGTTGAGGATGGTTTTGTGTATCTTAATGCAAACATATTTACAGATTATGCCTACACTGCATTACCATAGACCTATACTTTTGTCTGTGACAAATAAGGTTAGCATATCAAAAACAAAAAAACAAACGAACAAAAAACCCACAAAAAATAAACAATCAAACAAAAAAAAAMCCCAACCAAACCCCCAAAAACCAAAAAAAACCCAACCAACCCCCCCACGACCACAAAGAAGCTGCCTGAAAACTCACCCTGTACTGACTGAAAATCCTGAATTCCATTACCCTGTCAACTAGAAAAATGAAAAGCAACCCACTTAAAAAGGGTACCCCATGAACTGATTTCTCCCACCTCTGAGCAAAGAGCACTTAGAGAAAGACTGTGAAGTTGTCGAAGCACAGACACCCGACATCAAAGCAATTAGGAATAATTTTGCTTTCTACTAAGGTGCATTAGTTCTAAGCTCAAAGTCTTGCTGTGCTCCACAGCAAGGCAGAACTCTTCTAAATGCCCCAGGAACTGCCTTGTAATCTTAGGGCTGAGTAGAGAGGAAAAGACACACTGTACGTGGACCTCAGCATTACTTCTTGTACCCTTCTGTTTTCCACTGCTTGCCTTGTTTCAAATGTGTGGTCCACGACAGAAATTCACTTCATTRTTAGATCAAAGAAGGCATTTTAGCTTACACCCCACAGGCATGTAGTTCACAGACAAATTATTCCCAGTTTCCACTTCTATACTTCAAATATGTTAAGAATACAACATGAAAGCTAATAATAGTTCAGTGTGTATGCTGTATAAATACAAGTAATGAGGGCTCCCTTGATTAAGTCCTCTCCAAATCTCAAGCTTTTAATAACRGAGGTAAATATCTTGGTCTTTTTATGAAGTTTATGAGCCTTGATGAGACTGAAGAGAAATTCACTCTGACTAAATGTTGGTAAGTGATCCTTAGTAAAGCGAATCCAGTGGCATTACACRCATTTCCTACTGAACTGTATCTGACCTCTTTCTACTCCTTTGCAATGTGCAAAATTGGCAAACTTAAAAAAAAATAAATAAAACCAGTTCCCCTAAGTCAAAGCAGACATATGTCAAACGAACTGCCTGATCTACAGAACAGATTTTAGTCTCAGGTCCTCTGATGCTCTTGCAGGAAGAATGAGAATGTAGAGTGGAATTCCTCACCTTGCAGGGCAAGCAGGAGAGACATCCTCCCATTCAAACACAAGTCTTTTAATTGAGTTGTCACTGTGACCTTTGTAGAAGATATCTGAAAGCTGCATCGATCTTAAAAAGTCCTCATGATTCCCAAATTGCAGAATAACTTCAACATTTTGAGTCACATTAGTGCAGTCTAGAGGAGGGTTTCAGTGTTACCATCTGCATCTAAGTGACTCACCTTTGGCTTTCATCAGAGTCAATGGAGAGAATATAGTACTTCTAGTTCTGTATTTGTCTCATGTTAACAGAGAGAAGTGAAATAAGTCATGTGGATCATGAGTGAAAAGTGTCTCTTCTTCTTCACACAGCTATAAAAACCAGCAAGGGGTGATGAGTTAGGATTTAGACGTCTACCTGTAAGTATCAAAACTTAACTTTTTCAGCCCAAAACTGTGCCTGGATTTCATTCTGGGCCAGCAGTAGACTTCATATCTATGCTTTTTGTCACCAAAGTACAAGTGCCAGTAATGAATGGAAACATGTCAGTTCTTAGGTGAAAAGACCACCCCAGGGGGTAAGTGGATTTGGCAATTCCATATCCAAGGCCTATTCACAAAGGCTCTGTGGTGTTTGGTTTCCATTACCACACCTACCAATGCCACCATTTCCTATAGACAACCGAGAGTTTAATAAACAAAATCAGCCTTAGAGAGGTGGTCACTTTCAGTCATTATCAATCTTTCAGGGATTTCTGATGTGCTGGTTTGTTGCATCGTTTTTCAGACCACTCTCAGGAAATGATAGAGGCTGGAGGGCTGAATAGACAGCCACTCAAAAACCTACACAGAGAATGCTGGGTCACATTAGCAAAGTCATAACATTTCCTTCTTCTTTTGTATCCTCAGTGTAATTTATTCAAGGAAACATTGTCCACAAAAGAGACAGGGTGTGCTCAGTCTCTCCTTGTCTTTGAGAGGCTTGCTTTGTATTGTATATGGTGCGGTTTGCATCCAGCTCTCAGTACAGACAAAGTACAATCCCTCAGAACTTCTTCTTGTGAACAGATCATAAAAACTGAGTTGGGTCCACCAGAATCAGTAGGAATATTGCAGGAGTAAGACTATAAAATCACTGCAATGATAGTAAGCAAGCTTGCCCTTTGCATGCCAGCTTAATTGYTGTGCCTTGCCAGTCAGTCAAGAGGGATTTATGCCTTGCTGATGAAAAGCAGCCTTAGCTAGTAAATCTGGTGTAATATGAATAAGCATCTGTTTATAGCTAGAAAGAAAAGTCAAAATGTTTCCTAATAGCAATCCCTTTTAAAACATACGCATTTCATTTTAAACCAGACAGAACCACAAATTTCTTCTTTATACCTCAAACTCTACTCCTAGATGATAATTGTCCTAAGGGTTTCCGTTAGCTGGTACTGTTTAAGGATTACAGTTATATGATACATACAGTTATATGATTCCTTGAAAGCTTGCTAAAACATTGTTTTATACTTATAAGACCACAAAACAGTCTAGGTCTCAAGACYTGCCCTCAGCAATATCTGTGAAATGTCCTATGCTGTCACTCCTGCTCGTGTCTACCTTCCACAGAATCATTATGTAAAAGAAATGTACTGCAAAAGTCCACAYGCAAGTTTATTGACAGGAATATCTGCAAGTCCTTCCCCCGACTGCAGTAGCACAATACTTTTCACATAATTGCCCTTGCAGGGTGCACTTTTTTCCATGTTTTACAGATGAGAAAGCACAGCAAAGTGAATCAAAATGATCGGCCCAAGGTCAAACAGGAAATGTGTGACAAAGCCAGGAACTGATCTGTAGATTCCTCACTCCCAAGGCAGCACCTATCTTCAAATCTCATTCTGATTTCTCACACTGCTGACAATACAATATTTAAGCCTTGATCATTTAAATCCCTAGTGGATGAAAAGCGCATATTATTATTTCTACTTCTAATATACAAGACTAGAAGAGGAAACCCTGTGCAGATGGTAAGTAGTTCAAAGGTTTTATCATCATGCCTCTCCATCGCTGAAGAAATGATGAGGCTGGGACTTGGCGTGATCTRCTCTTCTGAAAATGAAGGGAACAAAACACCTCAAAAAAGACAGTAATTTGAAGTACAATGGTATGTGATGCCCATCTATCTGGCTTGTGTCACTCAGCTCACTGACAAATACAAACAGTGTTCATCTGCTAACAGTTAGCTCTGTCTAGACATAGTGTGCTCTTCATTAGCTAGCTGTTCACACCTCTCCCCATTAGATGCAAGACAACAAGAGAAATGGAGGCAGAATGTGTATCCACGCAGCAAAATCGACTCAGTAAGCGAAAGGCAGGCCTTTTACACTGCACTCGTAACCTGACAGGTAACCCAGCATTTGGGTGGCCTCCATCAGGAGCTCTGCAAGTCATCATTTCAAAGCCTACACAACTGTCTGTGTCACTCACTTCATGTATGAGGAATTTTGTGTGCATAGACAACTTAGCAGCCCTTCCTGGTGCAGGACTTGTCTGCTTTTGTGGGTAATGGTGGGGAAGAGAGAAATAATATTGTGAAGACATTGTAGGATTCAACAGTTCAAACGATGTGTGATATGACATTGGCCTCACAGTTTTATAATCATCAAAATGCTGCATGTATATCATAATTCAGGATTGCTGTGCTTTCTCCTAGAAATTAAAGAAATACTGTGTAAATCTAGCTCCTCTGAAGCATTACAGATTCAGGAACACAGTCTACAAAATTATTCCTCTTTATACAGGAGTTTAGTTGTATTGAATGGATTATGACTAGAGTTAGTAAGAAATTTCTCAGTGGAACAGTTTATTTTGTTAAAACAAAAGCATTTCATGGGAACATACCTAAGTGAAACAAGGAACTTGAATTTAAATCTCCTAGAGTCTACAAGGTACTGCTTACTCTGGAGGAGGATTTTGTTAAAGCTGCCTGGTGCCACTAGGACTAGTTCAGCTGGTTAGAGCAGGATATTAATAATGCCAAGGTTGTGGGTTCCATCCCTGTATGGGCCATTCACTTAAGAGTTGGACTCCATGATCCTTGTGGATCCCTTACAAATCAGAATATTCTGTGATTCTGGCAATTGTAAAACCTTCTGTTAAGAAAATAATTTTTAAAAGCACTTTGACTATATATGATTAAGTGTGRGGAGAACTCATTGCTCGCCTATCATAAGATTGATGACCCTGACTTGCAGCCTGCATTGGGTTTAACTGGCGAGTGTGGAGGTGACAGCTCCTGCTGCTCATCTCACTTCTGACCATACCAGATTTCTGTCCTTCTCACAGGAGCAGTAAGCACAACATATGTTGACTGCTCAGCCACCCTCATTTGCAGCCACAGCTACCCACAAACACCTGCCAGCTTCGATTTCCATTAGCCACCTTGAGAAACAACACCAAGACAAGGAAAGAGACACCACCCACAAGCCTGACAGCAACACAAGGTCGGCAGCTGAAGGCAGTGGTTTGTCATTAAAAACTCGGAATGGCCATAGGGGCTGAGGAACAGAAGAGAGATGGAAAATACTTCAAAATGTGTTTTACATATTCTGTCTGCATTGCCACTACAGTTATTTCCCGTCTGATAGGAACAACTTTTATTCTCAGCATTTCATGTGGGAGAATTTTTCTGTCTCCCGGTTCTAGTTTTGTTTGTTCAGCATTGATACCACCAAAACCTGAAGCAGACACACAGGTTTTAAATATTTCTCTGGAAAAAAAGGGAAAAGGCTTGATTACACTGAATGACTTTATAATGTTACCAGGGAGATAAGAAATTTCATTTTCATTGGTTGTGTCAGGTTGGGATTGGTACAGACCACGTTGAAAGGAAAACAACAACAGCAACTATAACTGGAAAAATACGTTAGTGAAATAGAGTAAGACTCTTCACCAACCCATGAAAAGCTACAGAAAACTAGGACCAGAAGCCTTTTGGCTGGCTTACACAGCCACTGTCACACCAAGTGGCTGACTCCTGGCACTTCTACACCAATCTGATTGAGTAGCCAGTACAGTCCTGTAGCACACCTCACAACAAATATGCCTCAGAATGTCTGTTTCAACACTCATGCTTTTCATGAGACGGTCAGTTTAAAGTACAGAGTTAACTGATTCTCAGTCATGTCTGAAAGCCTCTTCAAAGCTCTGTACAAACGTGTCTTCACTGTTTCTGCACTCACCATAAATGTGTCTTGAAACACATCCTCTACCAAAAATGCAGCAAACATATGGGGGCTTTTATAAAAATAAAACGCTGCATGAGTTTTAGGCCTTGCCTCGAATAAACTATCCGTGCCAAAGCTATCTTTCCCCTAGCCTTCTGCTTTGCCACCTAGGTTGCCCCTTTGCTCATCTGTGGTTTCTGCACCTTCTGCTTGTTGAGATTAACCTTCTGTATTTTTGTGTATATGTGTACACACAACGGGCTGCAGGTGCATTGTATACACACAATATACGTTGTGTGGTTTAGATAGATACAGGGAAATGTGCATTACTTCTGATCAGGAAAGCGTCACAGAGCAAGGCTATGATTATTCTCAGCCCTAACATCCCTATAATTAAGCCAAGTGATTCATTGTAKGGGAACCAAGAAACTTAAATTGTACATTATTTTCAGCTCTTTAAGTGAGTGTGAATTTTACAGGCTAAATATTTTAAAGGTTATGCTCATTTTGTCATGATTTTCATTTCATTTGTTTTTTCTTTTAGGGTGCTTTCTCCTAAAAATAAAGGAAATATATATACATATATTAAAAAAAACCCCAAAAAACTCGCCCCCCCAAAAAAACACCAAAGAGGAAAACCAATTATTTCCAATTATTTTTAAATAGTGCAAGGCAATGAGGCTTAATTAATACATCAGAATTTAATGAAATTAAAATTTATCTGATTTAAGCAGAACTAAGTTTTTTCAGTATTTGATACAATGGGAAACTGCTTTTGGCATTCACACAAAAGCATATGAGAAACAGGTCTTTTATTATAGAGAAGGTAACTCCATTACATGCAATCTTACACAGTCAACATAAAAAACCACATTTTTATAGATGCTGCTTTTCTCCAGCTAAACTGYGCACAAAGGAAATTCTTCATATGCAACTTTATTGAAGAGACTGTGGTCACAGTTCCTCACAGTACATAGTTTGCTACTGCCCTAAAATACCTGGTAACAGAGAGAATTATTAAAATAGTCAGATGTAATAGAACACACCTGGAATACTGTTCCAAATTGCAGAGTTCCAACTGATTTCRAGAAACCCTGTAATCACAGAAGATGGCACTATCCAAAAAGTCCAAAGGTTATTTTTTTTAAGCTGCTTTAATCATTTCTCTCCAGCTATTTTCCTGAAGGAGGCATAACCTTTGCTTAAACACTGGTCTCCTTCCAGAGAAGTAAAACATTTCAAACACAGACTCTATATGGACAAATTCTTGAACATGTCAGGTACATCACCCCATAAGGAACTTTTCCRTCATTATTTGACTGCTTCTAAATAATCACCTGTTTTGAAGCTAACTACAGAAATGTGTAATCACAAGTCCATATACTTATGTCCTGATTTGGCTTGGCTCTGAAAAAGAACAGCCTCTATCCCTCATTATACTAATTCTCAATTTCAGAGGAGAAGCCAAATATCAGGATAAACATAACTTATGTTTTATTAATGCAAATCCCCTTTTTGACAGCTGGGAAACTGGGTGCATTTCATTTTTAATAAATTTAACAAAGATAAGCACAAAATGAATATCATTTGTAGGGCTGGCCTAAAACTGGCTAATTCAAGTGCCTGAAGTGAAACAACAAACAGGGAGTTTCAGATTAATGGCTGACAGCCTGTAGCTTGTGCTGAAGTCAGACCTGATCCTCATTCTTACAGTGAAATATTTCCCAGAAATACCTGCATTGCCTCTGGAGTTTCCAGCATTGCACACCACTCTCTTAAGATGCACTTGCAGAATTCCTCTCCCAGTCCTCTCATCCCTTGTACTTTTTAAAGCTGAGAAGACCAGTTCATGCAAGATTTAAGACCCAAACCTCCTGTCTGGTAATTATAAATTCACTGTCAATCACCTGTTACTGGACAAGTGCATCTTCTGCACTGGCAAATTCTGGTTTTTTTCAGTCCATAAACATCTGTGCAAAATGCCTTAGGCTTCACTGAGAATTTCTCTTCATAGTGTAAAATCTTCCTACTGTATTTTCCATTCTATGGCAAATTAATACTACAAATCCTTTATAATTCGGATTTGGTTTTCAGCTTAATTGCAAAAGAATGTAGTTACTTTATCTTAAGAGATCATATTATGCAGGTCATGTTTTGCCAATAATAACAGAGGAACATACCSTCTATTCTGACAATTAATCAAATAGCAGCCTACAGCTTATTTCTACATTGGGGGTTTTAGCAGATTTAATGACAGCACTATAGGACCTGGTTCACTTAAATAACTGTATATTATTCAAATATGCCTACATTCTCAAAAAAAAGGGGTCWGACCAACTTATCATACATTCATAAATTGCCATAAAACTAAAGCAGTGTACAAAAAATATGTGGACTAGTCTTAAACAAACTAACAAAAAAAGATCTCTAAAAACAGATATCTTTTGTTTTGTAGAAAACAAAAAGATATCTAAAATCTGTTCCTTGTAAAGGTTTCAATTTTATCTGGACTAAAGTACAGCTTCCCATTCTGTGAGCGCAATTCATATATTCCAAACTCCATGCTCAGCAAATYATGTACCGAGTTTGCCAAGTACTTCTAATCATCACATTTTGGAATGTGCTTTTCTGTTTATTAATGGTCTTTAAAAAACAATCCCTGGCCTCAGCACCTTTCCACTGAAGCCATTGACAAATTTGCTCTGATTTCAGAGCAAGGTATCTGCCTTCTTATTTTTACGCCGTATATGTATTTTCTAGAACTGCTGAATTACAAAATGTATGGTGTGGAAAATTATATTTATGTTCAATAAATTAGTTCCATATTACTCTAAGCTGCCTTTATGCATTGTCATTTTTATTGCATCCGCCACTTTTTATAGCACTGTAGTAACCATTTTGCCATGTGAGAGCAAGTCCTGGGAAAAGCTTGACTCAGAAATAAGACAAAACTTATATCAGAACTCAAAGTACATATGGCACACAACCTAGACACCTCAAAATGTTATGTTAAGAAAGCACAAGGTTCTTTGCAGTAGTTCTTGTTAACAAGACTTTTCTTTACACTGACAGGCAATTTTAAACAGCAAACATATTTGCGGGAGCTTGTCTGCCAGGGCATGGGAAAAAAGGGTTATGTACGACAAATTCCTCTTTTCGAATCATGCAAATAATTGGCTCCATGGGGTGCTTATTCTAGAGACAATTTTCACAACCTTCAAGAGGATACTTATAGATTTAAATTGTGAGGTAAAGCAGTGAGAAAGAACGAGAAAGTAAGCCCTATAGAAAACTGGAGAAATATTAGAACTGTGTGTTTTGCAGTAGAAATTATTGAAATTGTAATCAAACCAAAGAAAACATTCAGAGGTTTTTTTTTTCTCTCATGATTTCTGTAATACATGATGCTCCTGTAGGCAAAAGTCGTTATAGAGTTGTCATACTGCAAACCTCCCCACATTATTGCTGTCTCACTGAGGTGGCATGTAAAATCAAGCTAGCTGTGCAACTATTAAACAAATCCATGATTTCACAAGGAATGTGCTGGGACGTGTTCACTTGCTGCTTTGTGTCACTGGAATAATGCAGAGCAGTCGACTGAGCAGCTGAATGTAGCAGAATCTGATCTTCTAATCTGGATTAAAGACCAATTCATTGACAGTTTAATCCATGTTAGCTATTTTAGCCGAAGTTTACTTTTATTAAATATGTCCTGGTTTGGGTTTCGGTCATATCTTGAGAGTATCATTCCCCATAGAGAAAGACTCCACAATTTGTTGAGTTTCTAGAAGGGAGCACATGATCACTCCAGTGCCCTCTGTTACAGCACTATACCAGAGTCTGCAAACACAGAGGAGTTGGGATGAAATCCTGCCCCTCTCCAAGATGCAAACCTTTGGTTCTCCAGTCACTATTGACTGGAAGCAAGAAGGACAGTAGCTGCAGCGAAGGGAGAGCAAAATCTAGTTTTCCYACCTGAACCTAGAAAATCTCTTCTTTAAAAAAGAAGCATGAAAAGAGCTGAGATTCCTGTGTTTGGAAAGACGTACAGGAAGAACAGAGTGACACAGAGTGTCCTCAGATACTGCAAAGAGGAGATGCTGTGTTGGAAGGGGATTGCACTCTTCCTCCTGAGGCCACCTCTCTTTCAAGAAGAGGTGAGAAGAAGTTCCCTGAGCATTGCTGGACTTGTGTAATAGTGTCAGCATTTATCCTTTCCATTTTATCCTTCAAAAGGAAACCAGGACATAAGTGTGTATTGATTCTTTGGGGAACTGATGTCCCCAAAAGAATAACATTGACAGAGGGCATCCTGGAGTGAAGGCACAGACAGCTGACCTACCTTCTTGCCATGGTCTTCAATTTTAATTTAGTTAAACATCAACATTTTTCCAAACCTCCGAAGTCCTTTAGGAAGAAACTTTTCCAAAGGAAAGATGGCCTCCCAGTTGTGTTCTGAGGCCCAATGAATCTACTATAGATCAAAGCATTAGGTCATCTTTTCTGATTCACAGCCTGGCATCTTTTGACACAAATTAGGCAAATTCCTACCTAATGTTTGCAAAATTTTTAATACAAGCAAAATAAGCCGAAGTTTTAAAAAGTCATAACTGATRAAGATTTTTCTCTTGTTTTATTTCACTCCATGTTAAAAATGACCTGGTTTTGTTTTGCTTTTRTTGTTTTTTTTCTCTAAGACTGTGAACATGTATGAGTTCAAAAACATTATCTTTTTTCTTCCCCTAGTGCAGACATGRTGCAAACATGAAATGTTCCTTTTTGATAAATCATTTTACCTAGAGAAAGTGCTTGAATACTGTGATCATAACACTGTCCCATTTGTAATACTACCTTCCTAAACTCTGATCAGGTTCTAGCAATCTGTGGTCAGATGGGCTTAATTGATCAACAAGAGTCACGAATTGATTTACCCCTTTTGTATGAATACTTCACTGAATGTGTTTTTTCAAGTCAATTGGAAATCATCAATAGTCACTGCATAGCTCAGACACTGCTCCCCACAYTGTTCAGTGTGTATCTTTAAACTACAACCGTACCATGAGGTGACAAAGTATTGAAAACTCTGGGAAGGTAAAGCGAGGTAAGGTCAAGAAAACACSGAAATAAAGCTCAGACAAAGGATTGTCCTCTCAGATTCACTTATGGATTTCTTATTTAGCCACTCCTTGTATTTCACACTCAAGGATGTAAGAGATATGATGATGATAATTCATCACTTGATCCAATGATTGATAATTCCTCTGCTCTTGCAGGGAGGATTGGACTAAATGACCTTTTTAGGTCCCTTCCAACTCAAATCATTCTGTAATTCTATGATCCTATATTTAGTTAAAAAAGGTATTACTCTCATCCAGTCTCCATCACATCCTGGGGCCCCTAAATGGATTTTTTGAACTGTATTGGTCAGACACCTTAGGCAGCCCTAGGTAAATGTTTGGCATTTTGACTAGGTTACCTTCCAGGGAAACTGCCCCGTAATCCATGCAAAATTCCTATTTTACTTRCTCGGTGTTCGTTCATATGATGACTTTTCCTACCACGTGAGTTCTTTAAGAGTGTGGCATACTCTAGTGCCCAAATTATTTTCACTTTGCAAGAGAATTTGACATATGTGAGAGAAAACCAAAGGCCAGTACAAGTTATCTTCCTAATACAGGTAAAGCCAAAAAGCCAAAAAGTACCTATCTTACCTAAGATGCATCTGCAAAGGCACGTTCTGAAGGATGCCAATAATTTACCACTACTGCAGCTCAACAAAATGAGCAGATCAAGCCTGCTGAATGTCAGCATCTTTAAAATTAATATAAATGTTCACATCAATCAGTGGTATTTATTTTCTCCTTCCACAAAGAGAAAAGATGAAAGAGAGAAAATGAATATCCTGTGAAGCCTAGATTTAAAATGAAGGAGAGCTAAAGGATTGTTCTTTAAAGTAACCCACAAATTCTTAGAGAACATTCCACTCTGTGCGTAGAGGAATTTCAAAACAAAACAAAATAAATCTTTTTTTATCATTTTCAGAAGTATAAAATGTAGTATTTGACCACATTCACAAGAGTTACATTCTTTTATATTTTATGTTTCCATTATTGGGCATTATCCCTCTAAGAATCAATTTTAGCAGCACTGATGGTTTAAATTCAGCATAAAAATAAAATTCAGCAAATGTCATGGCAGCGTACCAATCATTTAAYGTCAGGTTCCCTTATGTTCAGCATTTTGTTGAAGCTTCGCATCCATCAATTAGACAATTTTGGAATATTTTCTTTGTAATTAAAAATAAATCTCTTGTGATAGGTATTGTTCTGTTAGAAGGATTACTCCTTCATATACCAACCTCAGTATGTGTACTTGTACGTGCATTTTTTCCGTTTTCTGGTATTACTCACTATCTTCATAATTAAGCAGTTTCTCACTATTAAGTAAGAAAATTCTTACTATTAAGACTTTGCACTTAATGCACAGTTATGCACGTGGACCCATGCAGAGGGACAATCTATTTCCCAGCAAGTCTACAAAACTCTCTAGAGTCAGCCTGCAAAGACTCCAATCACAGGAGTGAAACCTTAAATAAGTGTGAGGAGGCCACACCAATTAAGACAGGAAACAGAGTGTTTAACGTTACCCGGGGGCTCAGGAGGAAAAGCGGGGTGACGTGAAAAACAGAAGGAATAGGAATGCATGGGTGGAGTGAGCCGAAGAAGACATTGCTGCCTTTACAGGCTATGAGAAAACTGAAAGAAAGAAAACACTCGGGCCCCATGGTGACCTTTAATTCTGGGCCCAGTGTAGACTCCTTGCCTGCACTGAAACCTCTCACCACAGTGATGAGAATCAGCCAGCGTTATGCAAGTAACTCCCAGGACAGACTTCCTCAACTCAGTATGGCTGTGATTTTGAACTGTGCTCACACAATCTATAGCAACACAGCCTGATACAGGTCCGTAAACGCTGCTGTACGGCTGCAAGTGTCTACTAGAGGTATCGCACATTTATCTTCAGCTCACTATAATTAAATATACAGCATCTATACACTGACAACTGGCATCCAGGGCAAATAATTGCACGCTGCTCTCATTAGACTAGCCCTTGCCAATATAAACTGAAGARTATTATCTTTGTTAAAATATTCGCTCTTGAAAATCACACTTTTAACTGTTTTGTTCCTTGGAGTTTGTTTGATGTCAGGACAACTTAATTTGAATAGTAATTCATTTACGGCTAAACAGCAGCAAAAAACCTTTTAATCATTTAGACCTAAAAAACACACTGCCACAATAATTTGTTTCAATATCTATTTGTTTGTTTTAAGGCTTCAAGACAAAAGTTTTCCATAGTCTGATTGCTTCATCAAAACAGCACGATTTTGAGCTGCCATCCTACACATTCTTGAAATTGCAGAATAATGGATGGTATCACCACAGGGTAAGGCAAGTATAATCTGTAAAACATTTTTTTGGGTGAAATATATTTATGACTCGTTAATGTTTACTGCCATGCACTGTATACTTCAAAGCACAGAGCTGGTCCTGGAAAGTTTTACAGCATGAGGTGTGAAATCTGAAATACCACAAGGACAAACAGTTCAGCCCAGACTTGTCTGAATCCACACAACTCACTGTAAACAGAAAGGATTGTCCATATGAAACTAAGTAATAGCAAAAATACTGTCATGTCTTATTGCTTTTGTTTAAACTATCATGCAGTGAATGTGATCTTTAATAATGTAGCAAGCAGACAGCCCTCTGACTTTGTCATTTAATTCCATTGTGCTTTAGTTGGTGTGCCCTGGCCTGCATGTAAACAAACACAGGCTTTTTTTCTAAAATCATAAGGCAAGGGCAGATTCAGCAGGGGCTAGGAATCTGGCTAGGAAGCAGTGCTGTTCAGCTTTTCCTGTGTGCATCAAGACTGTCAGCCATTGCACCAGTGGGGCCTGGGTGATATGAAATCAAATCATCACTGGATCAGGGTCACTACACTCCTAATTTATAGAATCACATTTGCAGCAGGTGTAATTCTGGACTGCTTAAGTCATTTGTATATAGTGACAGATTCTGCTTGCACACTGATTTTTCATGATCTTCTTACTTTTAAACTGTATCACAATTTCACTGGACTTCCTAACTGCTTGAGCTATAAAATTTAGGTGAGGATTTTTCTTCTCCAGCTTCAGCATTTTTCACTAATAACATTGATGCCTGGCAATCTCTTCCAGCCAGTGCAATGAAAACCGTCTGGATGTACAGCATACAAAGTATTCTTGTACAGAAACATCCTCCCAGTGCTCATCAGGCCAAAAGCTATTTCCTTTCTGTTTACTCACATCCATGGAAATGAATGAACACTGTAATGAAAGAAAGCCTTCATCTTAAAGGGCAGCCTGTCATTAAATTTTATTTTATTTTATGCTCTTCTTGTTTTTCTCTCAGTCATCTATCTTAATTCTAAAACATAATTCCCTAAGCACACAAAATTTCAGGAATACCTGCAGGTATGCTCTAAAGAAATGCTATTGTCTAAAGCACCTTGGTAGTGTTGTTATATGTGTGAACTGAAAATTAAAACAAGTGGAATATAGCATATGCTGCTCTTACTGCTAATAAGAAGGTGTGAATATATACATAATACTCTGCATTCATAGTGTCTGAGACTGAAAATGAAAAATAATTAGGCCCAAACAATTTGTTTTAAAAAGGCGCTCCAATTTCCTGTTGTGCCAGAGTATGTTTTTCCAAAATAAAAACTTACTGTTCCGCYCCTGTCATTTTTCTCTTTTTTTTTAAGGCTGATTGTTGAAATACAAACAGCATCCTGATTTCTTCTGCATCTGAAAGGTATATGAAAAAGTGGTACTCATAGTGGAATTTCTCAGCTTCTCTAGTTAAAGTCAGATGCTTAAGGCTATTTGACACAATTAGAGCCAGATGCTCTCAATCACGTACAAAATTCCTTTGATATCCATGAAGAATAAAAAAGAATCTTGTTTTCTTTTTATAAGGAATTTCAAAAGGTCTGCTTTTTAAGGCTGACTACTAACTTTCTAAGGGGTCTCACAAATAAAAATACATTTTCCTTCAGGGTCCATTAACATTTAGCATGTCTCCCCTTTTTTTTTTTTTTCGAAACAATGTAGAGCACTAATCAGCAAGGACAAGTAAGCAGGACTTTTCAACTTCTTTATGCAGTCATGGGGAAAACACTAATATATCAATGTTTTCTGACACCCTCATGGAAAGTACAGTTTCAGATAGAAAAGRCCACTAATGTAGGATGCTGCTATTTTAGTTGTTATAAAGAGAATTTTGTCTTACTTAAGAAAATATCTCCTCCAATTAAAATTACCAAGATAAAAATAGAAGCAGGAACCACACAGTTTCCAGGCTCTTTTCTTTAACTTTCATAAGTTCATAGTAATATGAACTCAGTAGTTCATAYTACGAAATAGTATACAGTATGAATCACATACTACAGTATGAATCACATCAGCGCAACTCTATGTGAGAAGGCTCAGGTCTAAAGTGCCTGCTGGGAAATAAGGGGGAAATAATTAACAGAAGAATAATTAGCAGTAAATAAAAATTCATAAAGAAGCATAAAGCACCATCACGTAATTAAGGGGTCAGCTCTGGAAAACATCGGTTTTAATCAATTATCATTTTCCCAGAGGCTTATTTTGCTCCAGTCTCCAAGACTACTTCCCCTAGACAACAAAAACAGACTATGTGGCTGTGTCACAGCCATTTTGATGAAAGTTTGGCCCATATTTGATGGATCATGAGGGCAGCTTTACCTAAACTCTGAGACTGGCAGTGCAGCGTCTGGAGTTCCCAGCTGCTGGCTGCCTGGTGGGGAAACAGGATCCAGCACAGGGGCCAACCAAGCAGCTTGGGGCAAAAAGTGTCCAAAACTGCCATGGGGAGACCAGGCAAGTTCCTCTGCCAGAGTTCTGTAAAGCAGAGATGCATATGAACATGCAAAGCCTTCTATCAAATGATGGTATGCTTAGAGATGGGCTGGAGCTGCTGTGGCTCACAGCCTGCCCGTCTTTGAGACCTGCTTTATTTAACTCCAGACAGAATTCCTCTGTAGCTGCTAGCTACAGTCACTTCTCATACTCAGTACTAACGCACCAGTCGCACTATAGCAGATGTTATAAAACTATTTTAGAATCACAATAGATTTAATTAAGAGTATTGTTTATGCTTAATTAGTTTCATGCTGGTCTTGGAGGGTTTTTTGATGGAGTAGATTCTGAAAGATGTCTAATGTAATTATCTCCAAATAACTGTGCCTGTTGCTCACCCATACTGAAAACTACAGCAATATTTATTTACTAAATCCAGAAGCGATTCATACGGTAGGGCAATTATAATATTTATTCATTTTAACCTGTAACTTGGGGATTGAGGAATTTGGGGCCTGGTGGAGGAAGGTACACTTAAAATCCCACAGGTTGTTTTAAAATAGACAGTTTATAAAACACTTGTAATGGAATAAATTAAGTGATACTAAACTCCTTAGAAGGGTAAAGCATCAGACAAAAATATCTATGTTTATCAGCTCCAAACATATCATTGTAGAAGAATTACAACTATGTCTTCAATGAGATCTTATAACTGGAGCTGATTAAATTCCATAGTCTGATTTCTTATATGAGTCCGAACTTATCAAGGGCAGGAAAAATGTTTGAGAAAAATAAATTCAGAATTTTCAAGAAATTTCACTTAAGAGAGGGACGTGTTATTGTCTTGTTCTGAGCTATCTACTTCATTCTCATTATAGAATTCCACCCTGAATTTCCCTCTTTTATTTCTAGCTGTTCTGTGGGAAATCCCAAATCAGCCCTGCCGCATGGCATCCCTGCTATTGTCCTGCCCTGGATGCACATCCACTGCGTGAGGTCCCATTGCTTTACGACTGATTTACAGAAGCCACAATGTGACCTGATGCAGGATCACTGTTTATTTGACTCAAGGTTTCAAACAGATGCCTTCATTCTTTGACAGAAGGAAAAAACGTAGCACGCTGGACACATGTTCCCAGCACAACACACATATGTCAGCAATAGGTGCACGGTCCTTTCTGGGTAAAGCCATAACCTCAGAAAAATATCTTTCTGCCCTCTTACAAAATTAAGAAATACTTGTGTGAAGCAGTAGTTTAAAAATGGAAATGTTCTTATATTACTGCTGGGAGAGGAGGGAGAAAAATTTTGTACTCTGTCTTGTACAGCCACACACCATGTCAAAGAGAAGGAACAAATGATGCCAATAAAATTGYCTAAAAACTGCAGTTTCCCATGAAACAAGTCAAGGTTGATTAATTTCTAATTTTTTTCTGTAAAGAAATAAGAATAATTGCTACTATTTTCTCAGCAGAGAAACAAAAATGAACATTTCCACCTTTTTTTTTTTTTTAACTACTTTTGTGCTCAGCTGAGAAATGCCTGGGAAATTCTGTGATTTAAACATGCATCACCTACAGAGAGAGGAAGGAATGTCTCACAACTCACTTCAACAACTGGAGAGAATATTTGCTCACAAGTTTCAGGAGGTGGCATTTGCATGTCTCCAAGCAATAATTCACAGGAAAGCACAATTTATCATCAAGGTAACCGTTCATCCCAGCTCCCAGAAAGRTAAAAGGTTGCCCATTACTTTTGCACACCTTTACTCTACTACTACCACCTTGAAAAGGAGCAGCTGGCCATTTGCCTTAGATCTGAAGYGTCAAAACTGATTTTGGACAGGGAATCCATTTTCACAGGGATACCTGTATTAGCATTGAGTTAAACTTCTGAGGGACAGACCTTCAGAGGCAGAGCTGTCTCCAGCATTTCCTCCATACAGTGTCCTATCTGTTGCAAATCCTCCTTACAAACCACAGGCTCTCTGGCATTCAAAGCACAGGGAATCCATCAATATAAACCCCATCTTTCGAGCCAGACATCCTACTTTTAAGCTTAGTCATCATTACTTTGCTCAAGTCTCACTCTGGGTCTGGCCCACCACACTCACATGCAAAAACATTTCATAATTTTTTTCCATCAGAATGGTAACGTATTCTTTCCCTTTAAAATGTAGGCAACAGAATGTTTTAATATTTCAAGAATGAGAGCAACACACGTAATTGTGGGAAAGGAATTGAATCATGTTCTTGACATAACCCTCTGAGCCACCTAAGGCACTCTCTACGTCTGGTTTGGAGTCAGGATGAATGCTTTACGCAGAAGTTTATCTTGCACTCGAATATGTGTTATTTCATCAGCATTCTCTTCTATACTCCTTTTTTCTCTCTTTGCCAGAATGTAAGTGACTACATACAGTGGAAACAGTGAAGAATCAAAGGCTGCTATCCTGCAGAAGCATTTGTAGCAAGTGAGACTAAAATGCGTGGAAAGGTCCAGGGGAGTTAAAAGTTTTCTTGACATGAGGATCTAACAACACACTTTAATTCAAACCTTTCAGAGGAGGAGACTGACCCTTTCCTGAGAATGACATTGAAACAATTCACACCTTGAGACCTTTTAAGACACTTGAACAAGAATTCCATATATCAAAGTTCACCTTCCTTATGGGATCACCTGTCAGAGACCTTGCASGTAACCACCTCCGCTTCAGAAGCAAAGTGCCCATCCTCTCAGTGGTATCAGACCACAAGGTTGAACTTATGTCAACATAAATCCTATTGAGTTGAGGGGACTACACATCATCACACGCTCACAGGTCTTGGGGGACTAGTTTCAAGTATTTAAATCATATGACCATGAAAATACARCCATAAACCCTATCTACATGAATGTGTGATTAGGTCTGTGGTACTCTTGCACCTTGTATGATGTCATTTCGTTTGTATAGAAATTATGATCTTTAAAATAGCTGATAATAACAGGTAAACCAGTTTTAGGATGCTAGAGATGCAGTTCTGGAAATGTTTTGTGCTTGCAGCTTACTGACTTCTGTCTCTATTAAATGTTAAGCTCTCTTTAAATCCTCTTACTTCATCTCTCTGTGCAGTTCTCACAGACTGCATGTCTCTGAGGCTGAATCAACACACTCAGCTCTGAGAACTTTCCTGTAAAGTTTTGACACAGATGAGAGCAAAACAATTTCATCCTGTAGTTTATGTAGAAACTCTTAAATTCACTAGGCACTGTAGTCAGCAGTGGACAAGGGTGAGATCCCACATCTTTTAAACTTGGAGGGAATGTATGTCTGTTCAACATTCAAATTCACACCTGAGCTCTACTGAACATGTCCCAGGTGGACAAATAAGGACTATTTTCTTGTTGCTTGGGTTTTGGGTTTTTTTAAAGAGTRAAAACATTATAGTGTTCTTTGTTAGACTACAAAGAACAATATGAATATTTAAATCTCTCATAACCTTGTAGTCYTTCAGGTTCCTCCTGGCCTATTGGCTAAATCATGATTTAAGAGAAGACATACCCAAAATAGATTTGGTTGAGTGTACCTTGCAGAATAAAACTCATCTTGCTGTGTGTAATTTAAATAACATAGGCCCAGACTGCACTCTGGAATTTGTGCTGGGAAACACTGACACTGTTCTGACAAAATTCCTACAACGATCACTAAGTTATAGGAGTTAAGTGGTATTTATGAGGATTTTGCTTCTACATCACCTACAAATGCAGAGCTGAGTAGCACAGACCCAAAGACTGACYTTAAGAGGTTAGGAGAGGACCATCTGATCCAGCCCATCTTCCTGGCAATCACTTCTGCCAGTACCTGTAAAGTCACAGGGAGAGATTAAAGTTGTGATACTGCTGAAGTCCTGTTTACTATCTCTCAGGTACAGAAACCTGCATCAGAAGCTGTGAGTTCATCACAGCAGCACAGATTGTAAATAACAGTGTGTTTAAGGGGTTTTTTTTGTTACACATTTTGAATTGGAACTCTTAAAATTCTCCCTGTTCTCCTAAGTGGCAAAATATTAGAGATGTAGGATAACCTTATGAGTGACACAAAAAGTGACTCAGCTAAGGAAAGCACTGTTACAATGAGAGTGACAGGTATCCTGGAATGTAACAATGAGATGCCCTGGCTTGGTGACCATATTCTCACTGTGATCAGAGAAGCACCCTCAGCTGGCAAGTGCACCCATGCTCATCACCATGGCTGAAGTCTTATGATGCAGAACACCAGCATTCAGTGATGTTGCTGGAGCAAATTTACTCTCTGTAATGATATGACTGAGGCAATTAATTTGTTTAAAATATTGAAAAACAGTATAAAAATCACTGAGCTTTTCTTACTTTCAAAGGGACTTTTTGTTGCTATGGCTTACAGCACTGGAATAGAAGATAATACAAATAAATGCTACGTAGGAATATATGCAGTAGATTTTGGCCTTGGAAAAGGCAACAGAAAACCATAAAAAATTCTATCCTTAACTGAGAGGGTTTTGCTCTGTTTCTTGTGGAAACTATTTTGCAGCTGCTGACCATTTGTCTGAATTAACAACAGACCTTTATTTCTTCTTGGTCTGACAGATTGTGTATGCTGGACTGCTCCATAGGATTTTTTCCTATGCATCGTGGCAGTGCATGTGCACATTAAATTTTTTGAGGGGGAGGGGAAAATCCAGTCAGATATCATTTGCTGAATATTGTATTCAAGGAGTTTTGAAGATTTCCAGCATTACACAACAATTATAAAACAGCTTGACTGACTGCAAATTTTATTTTGCATTTAACTGCTCTGTGAACATCCCAAGGAAATAACTGGCAGGCTGCAGAGTGTCAGATTAAATGACTGGTATTTAAGCTTTAAAAATGGTCATTAGACTTTCCCATTAGCCTTTTCTATTAGTTCAGCTGCACCAGGCCTAGCAGCACAGGGAATCTTGGGGTAGGCATGTTGCCATAGTATCATATTTAGCAAGATAACAATTAAATCTGCTGAAAGTAAGAGATTCTACTCATTGGCACAGTACTGAGAGTGAAGGATGAAGCAGGGCTCCCGGTACTGTTAACTGTGAGTCAGAAGAAGTGGACATTTTTGTGTGTATGTGGAGCAGATAAAGAATTTGTCACACCACCATCCTGACTCATCCCAGGATATATCAGTGGCAGGCTCCTTATCTGTACTGGTCAGAACAAAAAACTGTATTCAGTATTGAATTTATGTGCTGGAGTAAAACAAGCAGTCTGTTTCACACATCTCACAGTGACACAGATACCACAGTGCACAAATGCTTCTACCAAAGCTCTAACTTCTGTGAAATAGCACAAAACACTACTCACAGTCTTTGCTCAGATCTACATTGCAGTGCTCACTTGCACAGGCTCCTCGTCTCCTTGGTCTTCCTATCCTTCCCCYTCTTTTGCCTGCATTCATTGGCAGAGCTGTTAGAAAATGTTAGCAAAGAGAATTGTACCCTGCATGTTTTACTGTGTCTTTTTTAATAGCCCAGCCTGGGTCCCAGTCTGTGTCCCACACCATTTTGTTCAGCCCACAAAAAATTGCTGGGCAGTGGAGACTTGGCTTTAGACTTCTGACCCTAAACGAGAAGTAGGACATTAAACCATTCCTCAAGACAAAACACTTAGTTAACTTCTGTTGTCAGAGGATGAATTCTGCTTACACTTGTTCAGAGCTGGAAAAAATGCATCCATTTTTTATCCGAATGTTTTTGTCTGGGTTAAAAAGTAACAACATTTAGCAACCTGGACAGAGGATGAGGAACATGGAACAAGTTTACACCTACATGCAGCAGACCTCATGGCTACAGCCTCACCTCTGATATACATTTGTTGTCTTCATTTTACCCTGTTTTTTCATTCCTTGCTCTTTTACGCTGGTCTCTAGATTCATTTTCTCATGCTGATACTTTCCCATTTCACTACACCATTTTTCCATTTCAAGATACCAGAAGTCCTATTAGTGACAATTTATTTAGTACATTAAAAAATTGTCTTGTGCTTTTTGACATAAAACTAAGTGACCCTGTAAAACATCTAAGGGTTCTCACTCACAYGTGACAGGGGATTAAAGTCAGATGGTTGAAAGATGCATGATGTTCTGTCATCTGTCTCACCCTTTCTTAGAGGAGGGGGGTGCTGCCCGCACAGGGATAGCTGGGCAACTCTTGGAGCAGACCTGGAGATGCTGTACTGTTTATAGCCAATTTATTAAAGCAAACTAATTTCAAGGCCTGCCTCATGAGTACTTCAGAGAACTCTACAAAGGGGAGCTTTGACACACACGCTGGGCAGATGAGTTTGTTGCTTTGGCCATCCCATTTATAACCCCTCACTGCGCGTAAGCTAAAATCCTCAGTTAAGTACTTTGGAAAAGATGTAGCCCAGCACCAGTGGCACATGCAGGTTAAAAGCAGCAGAACAACACCTCTCTGTGTGCTTTATGATATTGCACAGGTAGTACCTACAATGACATGAGGAGCATGTACATATTACAAAATGAGGGGATGATGGTATTTCCAGACCATAAATCATGTCTTACATAAAAGCATGCAAAAACTCTATGGTGGTGTGGAAGATTTAATTATACAAACAAACAACTAGGAGGAGACAGGACATAGAGAGCCACATCCTGCCCATATGGGAAAACATGCTGSAACCCAGAAGAGAGGTGTGGTTGCCTCATGCCAGCTCCATGAACTGTTCTGCTGGGGCAGCAAAATGTTTCAAAGCAGGAAATTCAGATCCAGTCTCAGTGGTCTCAGCAGGCAACTGTAAAGCCTGCTCCATGAAGCCATTTCCCTCTGCTTCTTTGATGAAAAGTGAGCAGCTTGTGCCCCTGGCTGAGACATATTTCTGGCAGTAACATATGCATTTGATAAAAACAGCTTTACCCTTCAAGTAGGGAGAAAGGGTTTTTTCCAAACCAGGAAAACCAACACAATGTTTGTTTCTCTCCCTTTTGGGATGAACACAGAATTTTTCTAGATCTTTAAGGGAGGAAATAAAAAGATCTTCTCCTCTCCTGGAACAGGTAAAAGTTAATAGTTAGAACACTCATCTGGAATTCTACCTTTGTTGTCGTGGCTCCCAGTACACATAACACTTAAATCCTAGATGAGAGTCAGCTTATCAATCAGCCAATTAATCAATATGAGGAAAGCAGATATACTATGGGGCCTGTTGCATTATGTACGCCCCACAAGAGACCTGTCGAAAGATGCAACTTGTTGATCAAAGCACAGTGTGGAGGACGTGCGAGGAGCAAGATTTATTCACAAAGATCCCAAACAGAGACATATGAAAAAGATGAAAAGCATGGCAGAATGGCCCTTTCTAACTCACTCCAATTATATTTTGTCTCCTTCCCTCAGGACAGAGTCTGGCACAGCGAATGAACGCCTGACAGTGTGTTCTGCAGGAATACAGCTAATTGCTTAGACATGAGTAGCCTCATTTTTGAGCCTGAGCAGAGAACACTTCTGAGTCCATGTGCATTAAACTGCTGCACGTATTTCCGCAAGACGGGAAGCCAAGGTGGCTGAGCTCGTCACATTCCTGAGCACCAAAAAATTCTGAGCAGAATTCCAATGGGCCTGCCAGGCTATCTCCTTTCAGAGTGAAAGAGTTGTCAAAGCAAACCAGTCCCTGTGTCACCAGTGGCTCCAACAACCCATCAGTAAACTAAATGACAAAACCAAGACATGACTTTAAGGCTGCAAACACTGTTTCAGAAGCTTGTGCCAGGGAGCCAGATGTTGCAGGAAAAACATCTGGAATTTTTGATTTCCTTTCAGAATGAGTAGGAAGAGAATTGTGATGTGGTATAAAAAATAGCCTGCTGCATAGTTCTTGGATTAATGACAAAATTATCTCCTTTAAAATACTGCAAAATGTAAAAATTTTAACTCATATAGGATGGAGTAAAAAAAATATACAAGGTACAGAAATATGGAAAATTCAGAAAAGTTTCCAAATATGACATACCTCAAATACAGAACCTGAAAGAGTTTCAAAATGGTATTTAAAAAAGAAAACTTTCCTTTCTATGCATAAGCAAAGAACCTGCTTTCATAGGGAGGAATGCAGAAAGGGAAAAGGGGGACAATTCAAATGAAGCAGCCCATCGCAGTTAGAAACAAACTTTAATGTATGCATTGGGTTTCCCCTTGATGTTAGTACTGAAGATGTAAATCAGGACTAGGCCTGGCCAGGGAGCATTTTACTTTTCTAAGACATTTTTTTTAGATCTGCAAAACACCCTGTTATGTGCACATCAGGACAAAATGGAGACCTCCGAAGAAAAAGGCAGTAAACATTTCCTCTCCACCCTTGCATAAAGCTGGTGCTAATGAAAGCATGTGGRGAAAGGCAGCAAAAAACCAACCCGGAGTTTCCTGTGGTCCTCCCACCACCCTGGGCTCTTCTGAGGRAAGAGGGTTGCCCCACTGACAGCTAGAAGTCCGACTGTCTGAAACAAGTACTAGGGATCAGATTTCAACAAATGCCATGACTTGTGAATTAAGTTAGTGGGAGTTGCACTTTGAACATAAAGTTTTGTAAGGTACTGTCAAAAATCAGTTCCTTCAGAATTCCATTTGTGTACCAAAAAAATCAGTGGATACTTTCAGTTTAATTTTTCTGTGCTTTAACAAAAATAAACCATCCAGATCCACAAGCCTGTGCTGAAAAAATAGTCTCACAGAGCAGTGAGGGAAGCCCAGATGGAAACAAGTAATTCTGCCTTTAAAGAAGGGTTATAAGGCATGCAGCCACACACAGAACAGCCAGCCGAAAACAAACCACGGGCTCCCTGCCTGCGCTGCGAGCGCTGCCCATCCTTCTCCAGGAGTGCCGAAGAAGCCCTTTGGAAAAACAGAGTCTTTAAGCCATTAATTACTCTGCAATAATGTTTGTATGTAAGGGAACTGGCTCCAGTAACAAAGCAGTCACAGTGGTAGCACGATCTAACTTTCAAATTTTAATAATCTTCTTCCACCGTGGCCTGCTATATCATCCACATGTTCTGTAGGCTAACTTCAAAGAATTACGTGGAATGGAAAATAGTAGTTTCAAATAACCTTTTCAACTGTGAGMAAAATGCCTTCCTTCAAGAAATTAACTATAGCATATTTTGTGTTTCTAAAGAGTTTCTACTTCTTCCACCTACTTGGTGCAGTTAATTTTCAGTGAAACATGTCTTACCCACCACACTGAAACCCAAACTATCTTTTTAATAAGAATCACATTTGTTTAGCAATGAGTATCTACAGTATTTTTCTAGTATTCTGGGAGCAGCTCCCCTTGCTGTGGCCAAATTCTTTTTTTCTCCACAAATCCTTTTCTCAGAAATTTAACTAWATAAATTTTCTCCTTTAATTGTACTGTCCAGTTTTTGGTTACAGCATCTGCCCCAGGTACTGCCCTATCTAGCATTTGCCTGGGGAGAACTTATTCCCTTTCAAGATTTTGAAACACATCACTGTATCTAAAGATGCAGACAAGAATCCAGATTTGATATGTCCTACGTCCTAAGAAAGATGATGGTGATGAAATTTGTTAGTAACACAAAGTCAGGGACAAGCACAAAACAGAAGAGGATGAACTAATAACTTTGTAGTTTTGAGAACAACACTAGTAAAACAGGATACACATAAAATTTGTTGGATGCAAGGCCATGGATTTAAGAGCAAGTAAGAGAAACACGCTGTAAATTGAAAGATTAYCTTCTGAAAATACTAAAAGAGGGGGAGAACCTGAGAACACTCAGTAAACACAAGGTTAATCAAGARCTGCCATTGTGGGCTGTGAACAAAAAAATTATGAATCCCATTACATATGGCAACCGTCAGATAAACGCTCATGTGGGTACAGATGGTCCACTGGCACGTTACACACAGCTCAGGTCAGATTCGCTCATGGGAAGGGCATGATGGTGAGAACTGTCTGCATGGACAGACAGAAGACTAGAAAGCACATCTGCCAAGAGGTCCTGAAAGGCTTGGCTTGCTTAGTCCASTGAAGGAAGTCTGAGAGTGATGGCGGTTTATCTCTATAAATACAGCAAATGGAAGAGACAAATTATTATGCAATTTAAGAACAGTGTTGTTACGAAAGCAAATGGATAAACAGTGCCTGATAACAAATTCAAGCAAAAAAGTTATGTTTCCAACCACAGGCAGCCTGAGCTTCCTAAATAGTCTCCCCTAAAGAGTATCAGATGAAAAACATCCCAACAATTTTGAAATGGAATTTGAATAGTTTCTGGAAAGATTCACATGGTGCTGTTTGTGACTTTTTGCAACTGCAGAAGAATTCACTACATGGACCTTTGGAGCTTCTCTCATGATATATTTCAGTAACTGAAAACATGAATATGATCCAGATTCTTCATTGCTATCAGTGTAATTCTTTTAATTCCACTAAATYTGAGCCTCTCTATGACCATTGAGATCTTCTGTCAATTGTCTCCACCTGCATTTTAACAACAAATATACTTGTAAAAGAAAAAAATCGTTCTTAGTTAAAATCCTTTTGTAAATCCTGCCTGTTACATTACAGTTTGGATAAAATTGTTTTAGTAGCTTAAAGCACAGCAAGCTTTAGCAGACCRTTTCAAATATTGTTTTATTACATCTGGAAACACGGGGTTGGCTGATGTGTAAACACGATGCAGCAACATCCTACCTGAAGAAATGAAAAAAAAAATTATGCTACATTTAGTTGCTTACACAGTGCAGACAGGACCTAGCTRTCTCCTCAGATAGTGTCTGTGCTTAAAGAGTAGAAATCTAGACGACAAACTCCTAGYGAATAAAATTCAATGTCAAAAAAATGTATTCTTGAAGCAGCGCCCCTGTCCTGCCCTTGCTGGAACACAGATACTGGCAGCACAGCACCTTCCCAGCAGACCTGGTGCAGCCTTGTGTGTGCCTCTGCCTGCTGTTAATCAGCTGTCCAGCTTGCAAYAGCGAGGTGTGAGAGCTTCTCCTGAGCTCATTCATGTTTACTTATGGAAGCACAGATGTAGCAACAAACCCAAAGTAAACCCTCCTCTCCACCATCGGTACAACCCGAGCAGCTGCTAAATAAGAATTACCCCTCCCTTTACACCCAACATGAAGGAGGAGTGTGTTTGTTTTTTCACATACAGTTACATTATATAGGGTGAGCGAACACTGTCACCTAACACAGCTGAAAAATGGAGGGGATGTCCCAACAYTACAGTCAGGCACAGACTGGCTCCTGTCCATTTCCTTGTGCTGGCTTTGCTGCCCACTGGTCGTTACTGTCAGATGACCTAACTGTGCTGAGAAGCTAGCCTATCAAAAATACATAGTGTTAGAGGGCAGGGACTAAGACAGGCAGAAAGAAAAAGGATGAAGTTGAGAGGAAGAATAACAAGCATGATTTGTGCTTCAGCAGGACTGAGCAAAATGCTACAGACCTCAGCTGAAGGTAGAACCATGGCCTTCAAGAGGCTGCCTGCACCTTGAGTCATGGGCAGGTGCCAAAAGTCTCAATGAGTTTTGTTACTCWGATAACTAATCCTTAGGAAAGTCCCAAAAGAGTTTGCTGCTTGATAACRACAAGCTTAGTGACCAACCAGTTGCAGTAGCTTAGATCCAAAACAGATCTGTAAAATAAACGCTCTGTCTAGATTCAGGTCACCATTTCCATAGGCTTTGATGCCACTGCTGCTCCTATGATCCAAGGGTCTATGTATTTTTAGGTGTTTCCAGCTGGGAAGACAAACTGTTGGTAAACTGTGGTTTTCTTTGATACAACCTTGTTTAGAAGAAATCCACAATGTTCCGTTTCTGTCGGTATGGAAAATCTGCCAGATCAGAACACGATGTATCCTGTATCCTCATGCTTTTAGCCAGAGCCTTGCCCTAAGTTCTCAATTAATAATGAAGCATTATTTATAGTATTTGCCCCATTCCCCCTTACCTTACCTATCTCTCATGACTTGCTGCCGTTTGCTTCTCCATGCAAGCTGTTATTCCCACAGACACACCCTAGCAAAGACTCCCCAGAACCTCCCCTAGTCATTTGAGCTCCTAAGCAGCTTTTCATTTCCTTTCATTCGGAACAGAAATTATGGGCTTAACTGACTCTTGGAGATCCTTTAAGCAATGATTAAATCTCCTGACACTTCGGGATATATTTTTGAAAACAGCAGTGTGATCTCAGATAAAAATGTTCTTTTGCCATTTGCATGCAGGGGAAGTGATGACTGATTTTTAATTTTCTGTGAAAGTGAGGGCAAGCCTGTTGACATCCTGAGACTTCCTGGTTCATATTCAGTAGCATATCTGTGGCAATGTGCTCCTGTAACACTTTGGACATCTGCATGCTCGTTAAAGGGAAAGTCTCTAAGAAACTCAAAAGGTTGTTGTGCTCTCAGAAAATAGAACTAGAGTAAATCTGTTATTTATTAATGTTTATGCCAGCAATGACATGAGTACTAAAGGTTTTGACATTTCCAGTTTAAAGTCCTTACTATTTTCCCACATCATTATTTCTATTAACAGTTAACATCTGGAAAATTCTCCTTAAACAAACCTGAGAATTGAATTCCATTTTTCAGTCAACTAATAATTCTTCTGCCAATCCTATTTACCTACAAACTCATCTCAAATCGTATTATAGTTTCTATCCTGCCCTCTCCTGCCAAAAGTTTGTATTCCTCTATACATTTAATAATTCCATCTCTCTGACTTGACATCTTGGTCTATTGAATCATGCTAACGTCAATAAGTTCTCTAAAATAGTCATAGTAGGAGTTCTTCTGCAGCAGTTATCTTTGCAGAAAGCTTCAGCCAGCAAGAAAAGGCCAATGAGAACTTTTGGGAGGATGTAGGACATGAGGCCATAGAAAAGTCCTTGCAAATTCTCTCTGCATTTAGGATCCTAAGCAGTAAGATGTTAGCAAGAAAAAGATAATTTTTTAACCCTGCAGTAAGATTTTTATAGTTTCTTGGAAAGCCTCACGATCAGTGGTTGCTGCCCTGTTTATACTCGAACCAGGTGTAGCAGCAATGAGATCATCTCACACGGGCTGGTTCCCCCAGGGCATGGCATACATTGGCCCTCATCAGAGAGGTACCTCCAGTCAGTTCCTAGGACAATTAGGCTCTGAATACAGGACTAATAAAGTTAGTTTAGGAGAAAATCAACTGCCTGATAAGAAGATTCAGGTTCATTGGTTAGCAAAGCAAGAAATTTTCAAATCTACTCAATAGGAACTCACACATGGGATGAATTTGTCCCAAATCCCGCCTTTCTGAGTGTTTTATAGATTCTTAGCCTTGAGCATGATCCAGGGCGCATGAAAGACTGGAATTAACAACCCTGCACTCTCCTTTTTTAAATATGATGTGCATTAAAATGGGGCATACTGCCCATCTTAGCCCAGGGGACAGAGGAGTGTAGAAGAAACTTATGTCTCCTTTTATAGAAGCTCCCTAAGCACGGGGGTGAGCAGAGGAGATGGGGGAATGTTTCTAACTCCTGTTAAAACTGTAGCCATTGAAAAGAAAAGGAGAAGAGAAGAGAAGAGAAGAGAAGAGAAGAGAAGAGAAGAGAAGAGAAGAGAAGAGAAGAGAAGAGAAGAGAAGAGAAGAGAAGAGAAGAGAA